>VBVQ01001385.1:0-35712 GCA_011636635.1 Tetramorium simillimum
AATGAATATATCATGGTTATTACGCGACGAGGATTAAATGACCACCGCATTATACGTATTCACAGATAAGCGCAATTCTGATCTAATAACGCGGTATCATCTAATTAAATTTCGCCACCAAATATAAATACGCGCAAAAGCGAATTTTTAAATTGTCGCTACTGTCATATGTCATATTGATTTTTTATTATTTAAGATAAACTACTGCCAAACATGCTGCATATTTGTTTTTTTATTAATTTTTTATTTGCGGAAATATCACGGAAAGATTCATTGAATTCTTTCGTTATAAATCATTTTTATTGATATTATAAAATGAGCGATAAAAGTTATCGACAAGTTCAATGTCATTATATTTTTTCATAAATATATTGTATCGATGACAAGTATATCTAGGGAATTTTCTTAATCATTTTCTAAAATGAAATCTACTTTATTGATCCAAAGCTGTTTTATTCCGATACATATTTTCTATTTCTCTTTTAACACAGATGAATGAATATTAAATGTATGAATTGTATAAAAAAATCTTTTATATAGTTACACTTATTATATATAGTTTATATAGTTACACTTATTATATATAGTTACACTTATCCAAAGACTCAGAAAACGACGCCGTAAAAGGCGTCGTAAAAGGCTTCTAAAGGATTTTCGAATCGGGTATCTAAAAATTGACCTTTTTGCTACGTTCTTTACGATCTTTTATATCATACGAGTCAAATCCGTCGTAATTACAATCTAGACGAAATACCGTGAAAGTATATAGCACTAAAGTCAGATCCGGACTAAGGAAGCGAGCGTGAACAAGAATGAATAACTTTAGCGAATGAATAGCTAGTAGCGCCGATTGCTCGCGCTGAGGCAAGCCGTTCATTCGTGCTCGTTCGCGCACGTTTGCTCGATTCTGGGGATCCGGCTTAGCATCGCGCGCGCGATATTCAGAGAACGAATAAGTAATCTCGAGTTTCGTCGAAAGCTCACCGCGACGCCGCGCGTAGAAGTGGGAAAAAGATTGGGACGGCGTCGAGACGCCTCTCCCTCTTAGCGCCGCTTCCAGTTGCCAAGAGCATCTTCGATCGATCCCGTGACACACAACTCTGGCCGCGTTCCAACTACCGAAATTGACATTCCTGTCTCTCGCTCGCGCCACCGCTTGCGTTTTTACATTCGGCCGGAGACAGCCCGACGAGACATCAAACGATTGCATCGGCCGGCCCGCCGTTTTACCACCATCCGGCGCGCGGGACTAAAATATATCCCGATAAGAACATCGATAAATAGTGCGGGCGAAATGAAAAGAGACGCGACGCGATGCGATACGATGCACAGGGTGCTCGTGAAATGAATACGGCTAAATTTTTGCAAATGCGAGTTCGCAGCGGTCTCGAAAGTAGATAAGAAAAGTTTCTGCGAAACGTGATGCATAAAGACGTTTCATTAACTATTTCGATGAGCAGGAATGAACGAATGAATATCCAATGAATGCAGAAACTGCTATTTCTTGTCGGTGATGAAATATTAATCAGTATCTATAGTAGAAGGAAGAGAGACAGAGAGAGAGAGAGAGAGAGAGAGAGAGAGAGAAAAGAGAGTAAAAGAAGAGAAGGTGACTTAATTTTACAAAATGTAGAGCCGCCACATAGCCACCAAATAGTTTTAATTAAAAAAAAAGAAACAAAAGAAACTAACACAAAAGCGTCATATAAAAATATTAGAATATCACTGCAGCGTTTGCATAAACTCTAGTTGCCGTTTTATTGTTTAATTAAACGTATGATTGGTTCAATACATTGTAGAAATTTAGCTGTGTGTTTCACAAATGCCGCATACAACCAACACAATTCTCGTACACAACCTTCATGGAAAAGGAAAGCACGCACTTTTACGAACATCGCGTAACACGAATTTATTATTGGAAAATACACATAAACAAACTGTACGATAAATTTACAACAAATATTTAAAACAAATTTGCTCTTTACATTTAGCGAATTATTCGATGGAAGGTAAAATGAGTATTTTAATATTATTTTACTTTAATATTATTCCTTTCGGTGTAACATGAACATCAATTTGTAATAAGTTTTAAAAACAGAGACCAGGTAACGATTAAATTCTCTGATGCACCGTAATAAAAATCGCGTCACCCATGAACTTGTCTTTGTCGTGAATCAGGTTACTCTTATGAAATGTACGACACGATAACATTTTTTTTACTCGCTCGATAAAAATTACCTCCTCGCGAAAAAATTGCCTAATACTTCATCTAATAACTTATCCGACGTTGGCGTGACGTTGCTCAGTGCAATTTTGCAATTTGCAAGTAATTGAGGCGAGAAATGTCTGGATCGTCTTAACACTCGCCATATACATCTTAGATGTGCACTATCTAACAACGGCGAGGCTGCGAACAGCGTGAAACGCAAATCTAGTGCAGAAATAAATCACGATCGTCGTCGTTTCCTTTGTTACAACGCTCGCATCTCGCTCGTCATTCTAGCAGCAATCTTTCTCCGACCGTTACGCATCCAGTCAAACCCCCTCGCCGTCGAGAGCATTTGTGTCCCCGGCGTGTTTCCGAAAACTGTGTAGATTGCAACACGCGGAATAAAGAGTCATGCGTCGCGCTTTCGCGTAAAAGCTTGTCCAAAGCTTTTAACGGAGATTTAAAAAGAGGTGCATCGCGAATACACGTATCTCGTTGCGTATACTCGCGATTTTTAATGTAAATTTCAGTATCTTCATGCACGCTCATGAATAATTCAACTTTCTTCGCAAAACTCAAATTAATTCGACAATTTTCACAAATAATCGAGCGATTAAAGCGCCTTTGGATTTCGATTAAAAATCAATATCGCGCGTTCGACATTAATTTTGCTACATATAAATATAAGCGTTAGATACAGTTTATGATACAGTTGAATATATTTTAATTTTTTAAAGTGAATTTTTTAAATTACAGATTTTAAAAACGCTGCATATGTAATGTAAACAGAAAGCAATTTTTGCTTTCAAAAAATTTCAGAATGTAATAATTATTAAAATATCGATGTAACAATATTTATTACATTTTCTCAAAATTTCTTCAAAAGACAATTATATATGCAATTGTACGTCAAGCAATAATGATTAAAAATAAATAGTTAATATCGCTGCTAATAAAATGGCAACTGGAATTTAAATGGCAATTTGCTATTCCGCATTCCTGAAATTCTCAAATAACGTGCAAGACCAAACACGATAATCTAAGGAAAGTAGTTAATTTCGCGGCGTGAATGAAGTAGTAGGCCGGTGGCAGGTGGTATTTATTTCGCGATTTGCGCGGACAATGTTGCAGATAAGGATGCGGCCAAGCCCGGAGAGATGAAGGAATTGCTCAAATACGACACTCACGGTTCCATCACCATCACGCCTACCCCAGACGATAATGGGATGGATTACACCTGCGAGGCTAGCCATCCGGCAATACCCATAGACAGGCCTATGCGGGCAACCATTACACTTTCCGTTTTCTGTAAGTACGACATATGCTATAAAAACGTGCTCGCGTGATCGCGTATACCGTGGCGTGTCAGCACACGCGACGTACTGCCGTGAAAAAAGCATAGCGAGAGTCATACGAAATTAGAATCCGTAGCGTTAAACGAAATTACCGAAAACGAGTCAACATTAATTCTAAGTCCGCCTCAAGCGCTCTCCTTAATTTTGCGACGCTTTATTTATGCTGGAAACCTGACAGCCTCATTTGTACGTGAATAGAGAGAATGCTGTCTACGTATTATAAGATAGAATAACAAGAGCCAAAACTAGACGGTAACTTTATTAATTTAGAGATATATGGCGCGATATATATCGCAATATATCAAAATTATTTAGCGTTGCTTCCACCAATTATTACTGAAATTAATATAACAGATCAGGCTGTATTTGTTATGTAATATAATCCACGGGATAAATTGCAATTTGCCTAATATACGGAATTAGAACGCGCGATGCAGATTCACGTATTCGTAGAGCTCTTCTCAAATCTCGCATGCACGTCGTCTCTTTGAGTTATTCGAGCCGTGACTGACTTTCGATCTCAATTATCCGGATTACGTTTTCAAATACGCCTCTATATAACAGCGCAATACCGGCGTCTGCCTTGCAGATCCACCTGGTTTCCCATACATAGAGGGCTATACCGAGGGCGAGACCGTGCAACGCGGTCAAAATGTGGAGCTCGCCTGTCGATCACGCGGCGGAAATCCGCAGGCGGAAATTGTTTGGTACAGGAACAACGAGAAGATCACGGCGGCCCATCGCAGAGGCCCCGGTGTCAGCGAAAACGTGTACTCGTTCATAGCCCGGGCGGAAGACGACAAGGCCCGCTACAAATGCGAAGTCTCCAACATCATGAGCGTGCAGCCGCTGAAAGCGCACGTCGATCTCACCGTGCTTTGTAAGTATGAGCGCCGGCGATAATTACGCGCGATTAGGTAGCGGTAAAACGTTGCAAATTGCATTTCAAGAAACGCTCTGAGAAACCCTTCATCCCTTCCCTGTATATTATATCGTCCTTCGTATAATCGCATGTTATTATTGTCTCTTATATTAATCAAGATCGAATAATAGGCTTTAATTTTTAACGCATTTAGCAATGCGTATATTTTAATCCCGCCTATGTAATTATATATTATGATCGTTTTTATATTAATACGAATTGAATCACGAAAATACCTCAATTTAATTTATCCACAGCGGTGTTCGATAAATTTAAATTTTATTTTGTTTATCGTACTGAATTAATAATTTTAAAGGATAACTAATTTAATTGATATAAATTTAAATAGATTCAAAAAATAAAATGAAAAGAATGGGAAAATGTGGGGATTTTATTGCTTTTAAGACGTCACTTTGTTCTGTGCTTGAATTTTGCAAGATGCGTATTTCTTGCAAGTGATACTTGAGATGTATTTAAGGTGTTAGAATATTAACGTTGCTTGGTGCCTGTCTGTGGCACTCACCATTACTTTACCGCAAGGCATAGTATTGCACAACGTAAGGTTGCACAGCGTATGGACGATCTCTTGCCGACGGAACAGCCGCATAAATAATTCTGCTTCTCTATTTTCGCCGAGGCTACGTTCGCGTACCCAAATTGAAATTTTGCTAACTTTATGTTCGCGTGATATATGCGAATAAAGCTAGAAAATGCCGTGTGGCTGGCTTATCGTATATACTTACGATTAAGGGTAAACGGTTGTCGACTGTACTGTTGCAGTTATTGACAGCCTGTCGGTAAACTTTATTTCATATTTTTACGGCCAGCCTTAAAAATGAAAATTGACGACGGCAAGCGACATCAGTTTCTCGAAGCTCGATAGCTTTCGGTATATACTCCTAAAAATTTGCTTAGCAGAATTACAAATCGCAAATTCAATAATTAATGTTATCTTTTTTAGCATCTTTCATTTCTCTATCGTGACACACACATGTTTTTCCACTCATATTTCGTGTTAGAAATATTATAAAATTATGGTTGAGGCCAAAAATAGGGTCACTGCACCAATCGCTGAACAGTCACCGGTAAATGACCGTTTATGAAAAATATTTGAAAAATAAAACTTTGATATAATAAATAACAAATTAATTGATATTTTTTAGATTTAATTTTTATTTATATTTGATTAAAATATTATTTTTTGTTTAAAAATTACATTAAATAAAAAAAGAAAACATATAACGATCATTTACTAGTATTTTTTGCGGTTTTCCATTTTCTTGATCAAAAGTATCACTTATTAAATCTTTTTTAGAGATAACACGTAACACTTTTAAAGAACGAATAAACAGCCATTAGTATCGAGTGATTTGTTATTTTTTCTGTTTTATACACGTATTATAATTCACAATATACATCGTAATTTTCTTATTTGTTCATTGAATGCTGCAGTTACCCTAACTATACTTTTCTCTCAGTGTATATGTATACTATATATATCTATCCATTCTTTATCTTCTATTTCCACCGTTGGTTTTTACGAAACGCCGTTCAGGCGAACTAATTCGAGCTTCTTCACGCGCTTACTTTTACGATTCTACAGTCGCGCCCGCCGGAGTGAACATCAACGGTCCGACCGAGGCGAAGGCGGACGACCAGGTGCTCATTACTTGCACGACGGAGAACTCGAATCCGCCCGCGGACATAAAGTGGACGGTGGACGGGCATAATTTCGAGAGCAACGCCTCGAAGACGGAGCTGGCGCCGAACGGTGGTTGGATCACCAGCTCGAACGTGACGTTCAGCATTAATCGCAAGAGCCGCAGTATCGTCGTCATCTGCCACGCTTCCAACGCCAAGCTCACGGAAAACGTGGTCGGCACGCACACCATCAACGTGATATGTGAGCAACCCTCTTCTCTATCATACAATTTCATTAGGCACTCGGTACAAGCGCGTCGAGCGGCTACATTGCAGCAGTTGTAACGAGACTCCACGCTTCTCGCCCGCGGCGAAAATCTAATTTCCGCCCCGCGTCAAAGGACCGTACCGGATGTGCCGGAACTACTATGAGATATCTTACAGAAGGATTGCCAATTGACGATATTAAATTTTTCAGTGGCCGCGCGCTTCGGATAAATCTTCGTTAAGATAAAATCGAGATAGGATTAACTTAATTAAAACGAAAAACGAAATTCAGTTGATTATTTACGCTCAACGGGCTTCATTTATGAATGCAATTAATCCTCTTTATGTTATATTCTCGTTAAAGAGGAACCCACATTTAATATATTTTCAATTGAAACGTAAATAACATGAAAATAATACAAAATAACATTATTTGAAGACCTTATTTATTTTTTTTTAACTTCCAATCAAAAACACCATATATAATATATGAGTTCGATACGTTTGATAAAACGAGCAGAGCTGTCCAAGATAGATTTAAAAAAATATTGTTTCCAAGACGAAATATTACGCGCGCATACTCCTCAAGTACGCCGTCGAGATAGATGTCGCGTTTGATTTTCTTCAATGATTAATTTGTACCGTTGTTTAGAGAATTGAGTAATGATAACATTGTTGCCCGTTCCCGTTGACATCTTCGCGGCAAGCGGTGACAAATTAATCGACCACGCCGCCGTTATCCGGGGTCCCAAAACATGCATACGCACACCATCTCGCGAATCCGATGGTCAGAATTCATTTAACATATTCGACATTACGTCATGCTGCGCGCATGATACACTCTCGCAATAATACAACCGTAATCGACCGACATTAATTTCCGCCATAAATAAATAATCCTTGTATAATCAACTGCGTTTTCAGCTTGTAATTACATGCATTAAAATTATTCGCTGTCTGAATATACTAAACAATTAGTGGCCTCCAATCAATACCGCTCGGCAATCCGAGACTATAACGAATGCCACTCGTGTCCAATAATGTAACTGGATTGAACAAATAATCCTTACAAATTATCATAAGCCTTTTATCGAATGCTCAATGAACAATGAGGTAAAGTCGACAAAGAAAGTGGAGATGAATGATAAACGTGCGAACTATAGCGTAATGAAAATTCGTGCTTTTTTTATTACATACTCGCTCTTGGCTTAAAAAAATGTTTCTACTTCATAAATCTACTTCTTTCGCTCATTCGCGCTCTGCCTTTTGATGGAAATATGTTTTTACTTCGCGCGAGAGTGAAATAGAGCAAATGTCAGAGATTTATAATGCGTGAAAAAGTTAAGAAATAATTAACCGATTGTAATCGCACGAACTTGTTCGATCTTGCAGATCCACCTTCGAAACTAACCGTCACCGGATACGAAGAGGGCACGACGATAGTCGCCGGAACAGTGCTGAAACTCATGTGCACTGCTACAGCGGGTAATCCATTGGCCACGTTAACATGGTACAAGAACGACCGCAAGGTACGTGAACTCGTATAAGGGATCGTCGTAAATCTAGTAGTGGCGGATTATCACACAGATCTCTAAGCGCAAAAAGTCTTTCCTCATTTTTCTTATTTTAAAAGTTTTACTAATTAAAGAGACAATCATGGAAACAATTAATCTTTATTAACTTAATAGATTATTTAGTCCCAGAATTTTATTTTTTCTCAGGGTTGATTAAATATTTGAAGACGATTTGAAGACGTATCCATTAAGACTCTTCATTACTTTAAATTTTTTGTAGTGAAACTTAAACTCTTAAACAGAAAATTTAAAAACAAAATTCGCTTTTATAAAATTATAATAATTATTAAAGTAACTGCAGCATTAACGCTTTTTATCACTTTCTATAGAATAGAAATTAAGAAATTCCGGACAAAGCTGGTAAAAATCTATAATTCATAAGAATCCATTTAAAATCCATTTTAAATGTAATTTTACATTTTTAAAATCTTACAATTTATTTTCTGCACTTTTGAAGCGTTTTCATATTTTAGTTTCCGCATCAATTTCAATATTTTCAGATTCGTCATTGCATAAAACATTATATTGTCTTATGTCGCAGGTACCCGGCACAGTGAGACAGCGAAATCACGCTGTCTCGAGCGAGCTAGCGATACTTGTCAACGCGTCTGACAACAATGCCCACGTGCGATGCGAGGCGACGAATTCCGCCACCGAGATCCCCCTGCTCAAAGTTCTCGTGCTAAAAGTCTATTGTAAGATATGACTCATCCCGTATATTCATTATCAAAATCCTTTTGTGTGTTTTTATCGAGGCTTTACTTAGATTGAGGGAGAGACATTAAGTTTCTCGAATAAGAAAAGCTAGCGCATAGAGATGATTGAACGACGCTGTAATTACTCTCTTTTTCTTTACATCGCGAGCCGCGAATCTCGGCGAAGCAGCGACGGCAATATTTTAAACGGCGAACCGTCGACCTTTTTTATTCCCTTCAGTTCCGCCCGAGAGAGTGAAGATTAACCGCGAGCCCCAGGATTTTCACGCCGGCCAGGAGGGACGTCTAATCTGCGAATCGAGCAGTAGCAATCCCGCCGCTGAAATGTCGTGGTGGAAGAACGGGATACCGGTGCCTGGCACCAGGAACAGCACCAAGCCCGGATTACACGGCGGCTACCTCTCGTCCGTAGAGCTCGCGCTAGACTTAACCGAGGACATGAACGGCGAAGTGTACACCTGCGAGGCCAAGAACACTGAATTGGGGAGATCTAGCCACGACGCCACGACGCTGGACGTACTATGTGAGTATAGACCTAAGTAGATCGCTCTTAACAACATAATCTGTACACCTGCGAACATCAGCACGCATGCACGATCGTGCCCGACGCGAGTGCATTCAACCCGGAAATCTCCGCGGAGCGCGGTTGCACGGTATAAGTATCTCTTTCTATCTACAATATATCCTGCGAATATATCGAATCGCACTGGTATAAATTTATTTGCATTTTATCCGCGATATCTCATACGTACATACAATAACAACGGCGTACAATAACAATCAATCGGGGCACAAATGAGTTGAAAAGAATGCATCGACGAGATTATGAAGAGAGAAAAATTAATCCGCTATTTATTTTTATATAATCTTGTTATAAAAATATATATTCAAAATTTAGCCCGCGCATGTTACTAAAATTTTTTTTATTAAATAATTAAATAATATATAAGAGAAATATTTGAATTTAACATACTTTTTTTACATCCTTTTTATACTTTTTAGAATTATAATCTTGTTGGTCGAATATGCAACAACGAATTGTTGAAGTTTTTACTTTTAATTGCATGGTTATGTTCAGGAAATGAAAGAAATGAAACTATGAAACAAACGTTTAAAATTGTGTATAAACGTGAAGAAAATGAAGCAATTTTATCAGACAACAAGTTTAAAAAATATATATTTATGTACGACTCTTTTCCGCGATAATACCTATTTAAAAATTATATCAAACGTATACCGATTCGAAGCAACGCTATTTTTAATATTTTACTCGATTAGATATGATGGAAATAAATGCCTTGTTTTTTGTTCCATAGACAAGCCTATATTCTCGCCCTTGGACCCTTACGAATTAACTGGCTTGGAAGGAGAGCCCTTTGTAATTTCCGTATCGGCGAGAGGCAATCCCAACACAACGGAATACACGTGGACGAGGGATGGCCTACCGTTGGGTAGCAGCGGTAAGAGAATAACCGCGCACGGTTCCACGCTAAATATCACGAGATTGGATCGTCATGACGCCGGCACGTACATATGCGAGGCGCTGAACAAGGAGGGAACCACCTTTTACCAGCTAAATCTGACCGTGCAGTGTAAGTGAACAATATCATCGTGTTAATGCGCAAATAAACTCCATTACGATATTATCGCGATTAATTTCATCGTAAAAGAAGTATTTGGCATCTTAGAAAAATACCGATTAATTAATTTTAATGTGTCTACACAGGTGATCGATTATCTATTGCAATTTCTTCTATCTCTAATTTTTTGTCCAATTTCTTATAATTACTTTAATCTTTCTTTAATCTTCTGCAATATCTTTCTCTCTTTTTCTTCTATAATGGTTTTCTTATATGCCCGGTAACTTGAAAAAGCCTTTAATACACAAGATTGTTCTCGCTAACATGTGAATCACAACTTATTGTTTTACTCGCGATATTCCACAGATCCGGCTAAAATCAAGCGGACTTCTTCGTCGGGGATAGTTTATCCACCGGGTATTGAGGCGAAGCTATTCTGCGAGGTCGACGGCAGCCCGATCGGCGACGAGTATGTCACATGGCAGAAAATAGGATCGAATCCTGAATTGCCGGGACGTTACTCGACGTCTTTCGTTAATCGGACGTCATATCTTCACATAGAATATCCCAGCCAAGAAGACGTCGGGGAGTATCGATGCAAGGTCAACAACGGCATCGGCAACGTAACATCGGATCCCATTCTATTTATTACGAATTGTACGTAAAATATTTTAAAGAATTTTATTTCGATTATTTATAAGAATTATACGGTCGACTTTTTTATTTTATAAGAATGAAGTTTTAATCACGATTGAACGAACGTGATAAAAATTGTACAGATTTGATTTAACTATTTTAATAATTTAAACATTATTATTTCACATATATCATCTGATTATACTTGTCAAACTTCATCTAATAATGATAGATAAAAAGTAGTTATTATTATATTTTTAGAAAAAAACGCGAGCAATGCATTTAATATGTAAGTGAACTTGCAACAAAAAATTGAAAGAATTTATGTGTGATTAATAATATTGACTTTTAGTTTCAATATTTATACACTAAACAATTAACAATAGTTTAACGAAAAGTGCTCTATTATTGATGCTAATAATTAAATATTACAATATTACTGCAATAATTATGTTTCAATCAATATAATAATCACCAATAGTCAATAATAGAAGTGCCATTGACTCTATAATATTGCCTCAAAAATGTCGACGTTTAATTGGATTTTAATAGAAAAAGCAATTATAGATAGACGCGTGCTATACGCGTAACCTCGCGGAATATATTTGTGCGCGCGATTCACGTATCGGAATGCGCGTAATAAAGAATTTACTGGTACTTTTATGCGCAGTTAAGCCGGAAATGACGAACACCCCGCTGACGCGAAAGGCAGCGGCGAACAAAGGAGTAAACGTCCAATTGTTCTGCAAAGCGCGAGGATCTCCATTGCCGCGTTTCACTTGGATCTTCAATGGGAAAACTTTATTGCCGAATACAACCGAGGATAAATACAGTATCACTCACAGCGATGTAAGTCGCTTTATAAGATGTACTTATCTCTTAAATAACGACTTCCTTTACCAGTATATCTCCTTTAGAGCGTAGAAGTACAGTATTGTATTGCGTAAATCTTGTTCTTCGTTTAACTTCGAACGAATTTCACTTTGATAGAATTTCCATGTCGGACATAGTTAAGGAGATATTTACTGTTGCAAATTCGAAAGTTGTAAAGAGGTCATAACACCCAATTAAAATTTTGCCAAGGAAAACAATAACTATATCATTACAAAGACTGTGTATTCGAAGGCGCGTTAAGTATTCGAAATATCTTTCTGATTTTAATAGCCTAATAATATTTGCATCCTTTCTGATAAAGTAATAAGGACCCGCCTTTCTACGTTTTCTAGCTCTCTGAGCTCTATTCGGAAACGACATTGACCATCTACCACGTGAGACCGCAAGACTACGGAAAATACGAATGTCGTGCCCAAAACAAAATGGGACAGTCGTCAGACGACATACATTTGGATGTCACGTCACCGCCGGATCATCCGAGCGATTTGGAAGTTTACAACTATACGCATGACTCGGTCACGTTGATTTGGAAACGCGGTTTCGACGGCGGCTTGCCGACGTCCCATCAGATACGATGGCGAGTGGCGTCGGATTACGAAGTTCCCTATTATTACCTAGACGTCCCGCCCGGCGAGTACAGGGCAACTATATCCGGCCTGTCACTGGGGACTTATTACGTGTTTAGCGTAAAGGCCATCAACGAGAAGGGAGACAGCGGTTTCTTGCCGGATCTCGTCAAAATCCAGACACTTCGTAAGTTGTAGATAAACACCGTAGATCGCTTTTCCCCGTTCGAGAATAGCGGCTTTCCAATACAGTACGACGAAGCATAATCAATCAGAAATTCATAATCATGATCATTCTCATGGAGATTATAATTTGTTCTTTTTCTCACAAATGAAGTATCCGCATTAGATAGTAGATCGTTATTCACGCTATATGGTGGAAAATAACAGCTTGCTAAATCATTATGCAGATCATCGAGACATAATTAAACGCGATTGCCCTGCATTCACATAATTAATTGTACTCAGTAATTAGGTTGATAGTATATTACGTTACGTACATTTAGTGTGTCTCGTGAATGTTCGCATGGCATTTATATCGTGGGTTAGTTGTAATAAAGTACATTGAACATAGCATAGCATTTACAAGTATCATACGTATTATGCAGTGATTTTCAGCATGATTCATTCCAATGGTCGTATCAGTACGGTGACGCTTAGCTTTGAAATTTTGTCGATATACTTTTTTTGCCTGGCGCTCCTAACACTGCGATAGAGAAATTACAGGCTTGACAAAGGAATTCTAATCGAAACCGTATGAACTGTCGTAACTGCCGCGCATTGTTATGATTATTTTACACCAGTACAGAAATACGACCCAACAGTTATTTGCTTGCCTTTTTTTAAGGGAAAACGATAGATAAGCTGTATCTAGTTGCTATTCGATCTACTGGCTGTAAATCATATCAGTGGCGTTACAGCATTCGCGATAGCCGAAGATTTCGAAGTTGAACGTACGACTAACAATGTAGATTCACTCGTTGCATGAATAACACAAACCGGTGATGGGGCATTGGCTTGGGTTACAGGCGAGGCGCCACCAACCGAGTTGACATCAAGCGAGAATAGTTCCTCCTACATCATCATCATTATCATCACTGTTTCTGCCTCTGCTTGCCTACTCATTGCCGCAACCATAGTCTTTGCTACAATAAAGTCGAAAAAGAAGGTCCAGCGTGCTGGTAAATATAATCTCTATCATGTGTTCTTTCTCTCCTTTATTTTCCTAGGCCCGCATAAAGAGGAAAACCTGCCGGACCCTGTCCTCTCGGAAAAGGGCGACTTTCCGATGAATTATATCTATACGTTAGCAGCGACTTCCGTCATCATTTTTATCGTTAATGTCCTCATCATGTTGTGGTACATAATACGAAAACGAAATAAAACTCGTAAGTTTGTGACCCATAATACTTTATAGCGCATATGCGCTTCAATATAGAAGATTAGCCCAACATTTGCCTACACAGTCACGGCAGAAAATGAGACCAGCTTACTTTCCTAATCAATTATGAAAGGGATTTTAAAGTAAAATGAAAATGACACACAATACCTGTGTGATTCTGTTTAATCAAAATGTCCAAGGCATTTAAAGTTTAATTATCAATTAAGTAAAGCTAATTAATAATACCGATAAATGGCTTTAATATGGATTGATGAAATTTATTAAAGATAATGAATTCATTATTATAACTTCATTCAGTTCATTATTATGCATTTTTTATATTGTTCATGTATCAAGAAAATGTGCGATTTGCGTGTACAATTAGTTAAAGAAACAAAATTAAATCATTTCAATTAGATTTGTCTTCTGTACGAGGCCATAGCTTTTATTATTCACGTCTCGCTTTGTTATTCATATATTCACGATTATATTTATTTATTGTATTTATTATCTTTGTATAGGTATTAATAAGTCGCAGACCGCGGATATGTATGCACCGTCCACCGTCAACGGCGACACCATGACTGGCGAATTAAGTTCGATGTCGGACGAGAAGAGCGACGTCAACTTCGACGCTAATGATTACGTGGTCAGTGCCATCAGTCAATATGTTCTTAGTAACAAGTAATTCCGGAGGGTAGGTTTGAGTTCTAGCAACACTTTTTCTGTTCCGCTTCCCCTATTAGTTTCGCTACTTTTGCTCTTGCTCCTCGTTTCTTTCTTTTATCCATCATTTGGTTTTTGCGTTTTTTTTTCACAGTTCCATTTACTTTCTAACGCGGAAGATGTTGTGATAGGTAATAGAATAATAAGCAGAATGCCCTAACGATACTGTCCCCCTTTGCTGCTAATTTTAACTTTATTTTTCAACCGTTTGCACTTGAAATAATATGTATTGCACTATTAAGCATGATGTTATTTCAATTATTTAAATGCTACGCGACGTTCTATTTACGTACTCAGTCAAATCTATAGAAACCTTCTGATTACGAAGCTAACTTTAATAATTTAAAGTTAAGTTTTTTAATTATAGTTTTTTGCAGCTTTAGGACACTATAACATAGCATGTACTTTAATTTTCGTGCAAAACCCTGATATTTTTCGCAATATACCGTCACGTATTTATATCATAATGATCCCATATCATTTGACTGCAGAGTTCGCCTAAAGATAATTACCCTCAGGTAAATCTAATGTATCTCTTAAAAATAGCGCTATAATAAGAACAATATTAGTGTTACATGCTCGCAACATCATAGTCCAATAAGATTTTACAATGCCATAAATTTTTTACGAATTTTCTCCGTAAGACCACTCTAATGTGGCTTTTCTAATCAATAAACACTTGCTTGCTTTCTCGCAGTAGTGTTAGATCTCGCATACAATGGAAGTAAGAGCAGTAATGAGAGAGATAACAAAATGTAAAGTAATCGATGTTGAAATTCAATTGCGAAGAGAAAGAAATTTTGATATATTGGTTTTCATTCTTCGCATTAATCTCTTTTATTTTATAGCAATAAAAGATTTATATTATGACTCACCGGAACGATGTGGAACTAAATATCAGCGCAGGATGTTGATCTGCAAATAAAAATAGGAATAATATATTAATAAATTTTATTTCTTTATACGCACGCAGAATACAAAATATATCTATCTATATAAAAAATTGTTTTTTAATTAATCAAACTAAAGACACTTGGCAATTTTTAAAACAATAATTCAGAGAAAGATTATATTTCGTGCAAAGTGATTTAAGTGAAAAATAATTTTTTTTTAATCTGATAAAAATTATATTTTTTATTTCTATTTGGTTACTGTTCGGTTTTCATTATTTTGTTATTTAATAAAAAAGTTATTTTATTATTTTTTATTGTTTTATTATTTTATATTCTGTTAAAGATAGAGGATTAACGAATATAGCACGCACAAAATATCAAATTTATTACTATTGATCGAACGAGAATGCAATATGAGAAGGCACAACGTGTACAGCTTATGCTTTTCTGATTCGCGGTGAATTCGCTTTTTCGAGATAATGTCGGGTTAATTAACAACAATCGAACAAAATTACTTACCAGTCGTTACGGCGCCGCCGCCGTTTCTCCGTCATCGTTTCATCGCGCGGGACAGTCACTGAGGTGGATAACAGCCGATCGAAAGCACTAAACAGCTAATTTACGTTCGCGGATGCTAATTAACGCGACGCGACAATCGCCCACTTTGTACTCCCGGCACTCTCGGTATTTATCGCACTCGCGACAACGAAAAACCAATGTAATACGGGACGATCAACTGTTCCTTTGTGCAGTCACAACTTTCGACGTGCATTACGCGCGACGTAATGACGGCCGCTATGAAGCGAACGACGAATGAGAGATGCGGACGCGCGCGGACAACTTCACGCAGATCCGCTTAAGGATGTATCGGAGCTAGGTATCTTCGAAATAGTATCCAGTCGATAAAAATTTCTGAGATTGTTTTTTTAGCCTTCCTGATGTGCTGCAAAAAAACTTTAAACGAATCCATTAAATAGTTGCTGAGTAATAACGATTTTAATTTCACTGATTTTGCACGTATTCTTATGGAAGGACGCGGTTTTGAAGGATAAAAATATTGAACAAATGGTATCAATGTTTTCAATTTTTTTGTACATCTAGTATACGGATAGATGAAACTATCTACCAAGTTTCAATTATCTTCACTACATCGTTTTAAAAAAATTAATTATACACTGACAAAAATATGCTACCAGTGCCACAAATAATATTGGAAAAAACATTTGTAATATAAAAAAATACCTTTCTAGGAGTAAAAACAAGACTCCAATTATAGTTCGAATTCCTTACATCTAGATTTACTATACGTAAGGCGTAGATATTCAAGTATTTAAAATTTCATGCATTTCTATCTAAGATTGTATCTTCGATAGATCCTTAAAGAGTTAAAGATTTTTAAACGTCATAATTGACGCAAGTATCTGTTCAATTATTAGCGTGATGAGCTTCGGGTGAATAACTAACATCGAAAAATAACACGGTTTTTTAACAAATAGACTGTATCCATGAAAAACGCGGGACGAGAATTCGACGAGAAAGTAATGTTTCAGTAACGCGACATCGAATGATGCTATTAATTTGCCGCGAATGTACCTGTTAATACAGTATGACACGATGCTTACTCGTCGTTTCGGCATTTCCGACGTTTATTATACTTACGGGACGAGTAAACAGCGCGACACGCGCAGCGGGCGACGCTTCGACCAGCTTCGACGCCATTACGTGCACCGCGACGTTGGGAAGGATTCGAAGCGCGCGCCGGCAACTTCACACAGATCCGCGTATCGCGAATCGAAATATTACTTATACCCATTTCTACCAATGCAGATTAACTTTAAGGATGTTCTGGCGCTAACATTGTTACATTGAAAATATCATAGAATTTTTACAAATTGTTTCCATTTGTTATCTGAACACGTGGTTAAAACCTGAGGCCAATTCTCTAAATGGTTCACGAGTTATTGTACTTCTAATTTTACATGTGTTCTTATGGAAAAACAGCATTTCTCTTTATATGAATAAAATAATAAAGAAGCAATATTGCCAATATTCTGAAATTTTATTTCTAAATAAATCAAACATTGAGCACGTTTCTAAAAAAAGTTTAAATCGATTCATTATCTCATTACCGAGTTATTGATAAAAATACATTGCAGAGTTTCAAATAAAGATTATAGTATACATGTCAACTGTCGAAACGTGGCAAATATTATATTAAATGACATTATTTAAGACATTTACATGATATAAGTACGTTTAATGTATATTTCAATCCTTAAAAGCATAAAATTTTATCAGTTTCATATTGAAATAACTTTTAGCTAGGATTGTATAGCCAGAACATCCTTAATCTCGGTTTAACTTACTTTTCACCTTTTTCTAATTCTTAGAACTAAAAAAAAAAGACAGAAAGTAAGTTAAACCGAGATTAAAGTCCTGCATTGGTAGAAATGGACATTAAGAATTAAAAGTTTTTTAAATGCCACAGTTGATACAAGAGTCTATTCAATTACTGGCGCGATGAGCTTCGAGTGCATAACTAACGTCGAAATCACGCGTATTTTTTTTTTAACAAAGAAATTGTGTCCGTGAAAAACGCGGGACGAGAATTCGGCGAAAAAGTAATGTTTCAGTAACGCGACATCGAATGTTGCTATTAATCTGACGCGAATGTATATGTTAATGTAGTATACAACACGATGTTTACTCGTCGTTTGTTTCGGCATTTCCGACGTTTATTATACTTACGGGACGAGTAAATAGCGCGACCGCGCAGCGGGCGACGCTTTGACGCCATTATATACGTGCACGGTGCACCGCGACGTTAGGAGGAATTCAAAACGCGCGCAAGCAACTTCACGTAGATCGGCGTACTGCGAACTGAAATATTACTTAAAGAATTAAAAGTTTTTTAAACGCCACAGTTGATACAAGTATCTATTCAATTATTGGCACGATGAACTTTGAGTGAATAACTAACGTCAAAATCACACGTTTTTTTTTTAATAGTCTGTTAATGCATAAACTGACCGCGGGACGAGAACTCGACTGAAGAGAAACATTTTAGTAACGCAACATCGAACGATTAATCTCGTACGAGCGTACATATTAATACAACACGATGATCACCTATCGTTTCGGGGATTCCGTTTATTGCACTCGCGATGCATCCAGGATGAGTAAATATCGCGACACAGTAAATATCGCAATAAATCGACGCTGGCGTCCGTCATGTGTGTACGCGACATTAGGAAAGATTCAGAGTGCGCGCCGGCAACTTCACGTCGCTCCGCGAACCGAAAGAATTAATATTAAATTACTAAATACATAATTAATGTAGGAATCGATTCGATTACCCGTATGAATTTCAAAGTGATGAACTTGGAAGGGGTAAACAATATCGAAGCGATCTTTTAATAGATTATTTTATATCACGTAGCTGTTGATACGCGAGATAAAGGGAAGCGCAATATTGAGAAATATTGGGAAAACGCGGTTAATCTCGATTGCGTGTCGATTGAACACGCTACAGCGATTATACGACGTCGTTCGATGCCGCCGACATTCACGCACGGAAGATAGGCTTCCGCTCGACTGGAGAAAACGCGCGAAAAATGTACGAGCAAAATTCTTAGCGGGAATCTACGCCGCACGACAGCAAACTAAATGTAAAATAGCGGATCGCGCTATTCAAACAAAACAAAACGAAATAAGCCGATATCACGGCGAGCTACGTTATAAAATTTCTATGATTGTTAATTACGCGTTTGGACTTAACAGAACGATCAAAATGATTCTCGATTAAGTGCCGTTAATTATAGATTTATATTACAGATTTTATGATTATGTTATTAATTTGTTGTTAATAATATAATACTATATATACAATAAATTGCTAATTAATTTTAGATTGATTATATTATTAATTAGATTAGTAAAAGTAATTATTAGATCGTGTGATACTTTAAATATTGTTATTATTATTACCTTCGTGTAAAATTAGTATGAAGATTTGACATGAAAACGAGGCTGATTGTAAATATTAACAAATGCAAATTGGATCTATATTTATAATTATCACGATTAAAATGTTATCACATTAATGATATTTTGATACTATCAAGATATCATAAACAACTCTCATTCCACTATTCGTACTTCCACTGGGAATAAGTTCTTAAGTACAAGAAAACACTTGTTGAAACTTGTATTAATATATTAATTACAAAGGACGGCGTGAAACGCAAGGAATTTACGAATGAAAGAAATTAAATTACGAAAGTGATATTACTTTTTAAATCTATATCTAATATCTAATTACAGAAACAGTGCATAACAAAATAATTCTCTTATCTATTTAAAATTATATATATATGTATATATATTGAAATTGCATTATTATAAATGGAATATTGCGATTTATTGGAGCAAAATTTTGAGACAAATAGATTTAGCTTACAAAGTCCGTTTCATGCCTGTTGTTTGCAAAATGCAACCGGATATCGGACCACAAATCACAAATCAATTTGTCGTTCAATTTGTTGTATAACAGGACGAGGGGCGCAAAACCGCAGCTAGCACGTATTTAATAGATCAAACTATGCAGGATTTCGGGAAAGGCGGTTTAGAGATGCAGGTTCATCAGGGCACCCTCGGTCGTCGCAGCAATCACATGCAAACGTCCATGAACATGGACTCGCCACCGCAGCGAACAACCGCCAGCGGGACTCTCTCGGGTACATGTAAGTATCCAAGTACAATTAAATGCATATAAATAAACCGTGACTTCTCAACTACATTTTTTACACTCTTTATAATTTTAATTAGGTTCCTCAGCTTATTATTAAAATTCCAGATGTACCAAAAATTATTCTCTTGTGTTTTTTAAAAATTTCTTGGTGATAGGAAATAAAATATTTAAAAATATTATGCCAAACACACATTTTTTTTACGGATCGCAGTTACATAAATCTTATCAATAGTGTGGAATCAGTTGATTCCTCGTTTCTTCGGCCATATCTAACATCTATGTAACTGCTGACACCTCCTAATGTTACAGTGTCAAAGTCGAGTTACATTGGCAACCCGAGCCCGGCGCCGCCCAACGACGTGAGCTTCTATAGCGTGGAGATGGACAACGGCCGGGGGTACATGAGCTACGACGGCAATCCGAGTCCGGCGCCGCCCGCCATCGATCCGACCGGGCCCTATTATCCTTCGTCCATGGGTTCGACGGGCCACATAATGGCTGGGCACTTAACGGGAGCCAGCACCGGTACCCTGACGCGCACCAGGACGCTGCCGCGTCCCGTGCCGCCGCCCGATGTCACCGTGATGACCGCGGGCACCAAGTCGCCGATACCGCCGTCGGTGCCGCCGCCACCCGCCACGTTCGCCCGAGCCGGTGCCAACAACGGCGGGCCCCATTCGCACCCGCACTCGCATCCAGCACCGCCGCCGCCGTCCTGCCAGAGCCATCCGCTGTCGACGTTCGCGGCGACGCCGACCTACTCCGACATCGATGGTCATCTTGTCTGAGGTTCGCCGATCTTCGGGCCCAGCTCGACGCGCGGCAAGTATCGCGCCGTCGCCCAGAACGACGACGAGGACTGCCGGCCAGCCAGCACGGTTACGGAGAGGAGCACGCGTCTCTGAACGACGCAGAGCGTCGTGATGGTGGATCCTCTTCTGACTCGTCTGCATCGTTCGCATCATCACCGATCATCTTCCTGAACGACGACGAAGAGGAGCGCGGCTCACGAACAAGAACGTCGTGACTGAGGGCCCTGGCACTCATCATCATGCGCCTGAACAATCTCCCGCAAGACTCTATTTGGTGCGCGAGAACGAAAGTACGAGTGTGTAAATAGAGAAAGACAGAGGTAAAGAGAGAGAAGGAATGTTGATGTGAGAGTGATGCACCAAGTTCATGCTGTAAACAGCCTTTCCCTTCCACGCGGTTACTTCCTAAACGAGAGGAGACACGCGTGGGGCTCTCCTACGCGATTGAATTCTAATCTTAGGGATACATGTATGTATAATTGAACGCACGACGAAGAGCGATCTTGGAGAAGGAGAGAAAGAGGGAACGATCGCGCCAGCACGCGCGAGAGTTCTCCGACAAGCTCGAGGATGGTTCTCTACCGTTCCTCCTCTGCTGTTCTGCCTTCCCCTCCCCCTCATCTTTATCGTTTTTTCTGACTCTTCGTCCTTGTCCGCTCGCCTTAGCGTTATTTAGCGTATTTCGCTAAACAGCGACGTAATCACAACGCATCGAACGATCGAGCTCCAAATCGACGCACCGATCGTTGAGGAAAGTATATTTTTTCTGTAAATACACGCATGATCCGAGAGGTAGACGAGAGAACAACCCCGCGATAATTTTGTTCTTCGGTTGCTTCGTGCACGTCGGCACGTACGCTCTTCGTCATAGCGATTATGTTTAGATATCACTATGCTGGTATCAATAATTGTCGGGAAATCCGCGAAAGATCTTTGAAATATCAATACGGGAAGTGATCTTCCTCGCTCTGACTGTAACTGACGCCGAAATGCAAATTTCAAATTTCCAAGTAATGCAATCATAAATTTCATGATCAACAGTGACATTATTGTCACTATAAATATCACATTATCCCTTTTGGCACTAGAATAGCCAATATCATATTATGATTTAAAACTTGGAAGAAAAAAATAATGTACATTCAGATTATTTGTTTTTTTATTTCTTGTTATAATAAGAAGAAAAGATATTTATTATATTTATTATTATGTGTTATCAAGAAATCCATCATGTTAATATATCTTCAAATATTAAGAAGATATAAGTTATATCTGTAATATCTCAAATAGTATCTATATAAAATATATTATTTTATGTATAATATATATTTTATATATATTTCATGATTTTCCATAAAACCAAACTTTATTTCAAAAATTGACTCACAAGCTGGTTCTCGCAAGCCTTTTTTTAATGCACAAATCTATCCATCTGTCTTCCAATTTGACATTGGTTATCCTAGTTCCAAGATACCGATTTGATTGGTATCAGGTTTTTATGATGACGACTATTGCACAAAATCACTAATATTAATTTCTAAAATATTGATAACACTTAATTAATGATCGCACAATACTGCCCCTTTAAAGCTCGCAAGAGTGGGCATATCCGTCATGACCGTCCATTGTTTACTTTCACCTCAATAAGTCGGTTCATCCCGATGATTCGAGACTGAGGGAGGCAAGACAATCGTTATTACAAAAGAGGTGTACATGGAAAATCGTAGAGTCCAATAACAGCGACATTAAAACTTTCTTTCCTTACCCACCCTCCATTCGTGTCGTTTACGATCCTCTATTTAAGTTAACGGCATCTCCTTCTACACGATATCTACGGGTGCTAACCGAGTTGAGCACTAAATGTGGCGGTTTGATCTCTAATCTCGACAGTCTCATTTGATGAAATACTTAAAGAATATAATCACCTTTAGCACTAAATGACAAGAATACTCAGCGAGTACATTATTTCGTTACGTATTACGAATTTACGAGAACGTTCAGAGGTTTGCGATTCTTGCGAGAATAAATAGAAGAGCCTGGAGTCAATTGCAATTTAAAAAAAAATCACGATCTTAATAATCTGCCATCTAGAGAAAAAAATAAAGTTGAATTCTTCGCAACAACGCGAAAGTAAATTTTAGCCACAAAACTTTTCTATCCTTTGATATGGTATTTTGAAATTTTATTAAAAATATAATTGATACTTACAATTTTTTTACAATGTCATACAGAGAGAGTCTAAAATATTTTCAAATATAAAAAAATAGCCGTGTTCTACTTGTAATAATTTATGTACATATAATATTCTGTAACATGAATATTTTTATTGTTAACCAATCTTTATTGTATGATAAATTTAATATTACATTCTATACTAATATGTCATATTTGCTTGAGTCGCTCAGTTGACGAATTGCATTTCTGCAAGCATGAAAATTTCCAGATTTTACTCTTTTGTTGCGACTCAAATTGTTTCCCTTTATTCGTCTTCCAGTCTTCAATTGACTTCGGATTACTCTACGCATCGCAAGAAAGAGATTACGCGACAACTTAAGTTACATATTTGTTGAAAAGTACGCGGGAGGACTTTACCATTCCGTTGTTTCTGAAACGCGAAACGTCCCGTTCAAGTACGTTATTAGCATAATCGTGCAATTTGCATATCATAAGTAACATTCGCGCTTTAATTACTTGCGTTAGAGTTACTTATGTCGCTTACGTTACTTATAGCGCTATTTACGCAACTGCGCTGCGATTGTCCCTTGCGTAATTCCAACGAAATCGAAAATGAATCCGAGCACTGTCGTACGTAGAAAACGGAGTTTTCACTGCCGATCCTGAAGTCAATACTGTAGGTAGTTCATACTGACCGTTTAATATACTTTTACCTTTTATGCGATAAATGTACACGTATACAATGTACGTTAAACGACTGTTCGCCGCATCGCGATTTCACGATTGTCAATCGCAAGCAATCAGTCGTTTGTTAAAAAAAAAAAAAAAGAAAACCTGCGTATGTTTACGTTTTACTGGTAATTCCGATTTTCTTGGTGATCCGAGTTTTTCGTTCGCCACGGATACATCAAGTCGCCGAATGCATCTTTACTTTAGGGATGCATTTAGGAATTGCATTTAGAGGTGCATTTTATGAAACAAAAAACGAATAACGACGATGCAGACTCACTCGACCGAGTCGAACTGAATCGAGATTCGCAATTCGACCATCGCGAATCTCGCTAATCACGCCAGGATTTTACCGCAAACGTTTCCGCTGTGCGAAAAAAGAAAACGAAGACTCGCGAGGTGTAACATAATCAGTGAGAGATTTTTTCCCAGAGGAGGACGAAAGAACGGGGAGCCATACCAGTGAATGTCTCGGCGTAGTGATATCTTGAACAAAGACAATAGTACATAAGTTTAATTGCTACGTAATGGGTTTCAGTTAAGAGTAAATAATCCTCTGCCGACGGCGCAGCGATGTTTCGAGAGGACCGCGCGACGAAGATTCGCGTAAGAGCGGCTGTCACGCGACTCACGCGGACAGTCGAAAGGAAAAAAAAAACTGCGCGGATACTCGTATTAGCTCGACTAAATGTTCATACATATACATATATTTTTGCATTTATTTCCAATTACTAATTATGATTAAACCGTGTAAATAGTGCGATAACATCTCAATGTTTCACGCGGTCGGAAGAGTGGAAAAAATTACCAAAAAAAAAGAGAAATAACCGAGAAAAAAGTAATTCAAATGGATCATATGAGGGTCTCACTATTACCTAGGCTATAAACGAAGTATTGCTAGAGGGTAATAATGCTGTATATCCGGAAGAAAAAAAAAAGAAATTAATCCTGTTGATTGTGAACGAGACAACGTCTTTCCGTTCTTCGTCGAAAGCCTAAGTAGTCAGCGTATATATATTTTTGAAAATGACCACGACGACGACGATAATGATGATGACGATGACGACGACGACGACGACGGTGATGAAACTCGATGCGTTTGGCCTATCGTAAGGGAGATATATTGCAAGGTGGAGCCATGTAACGCACGCCGTGCCCGCGCGTTTCGGCGGTAAAGGGCTGTGACAATGAGGGTGCAAGGGTCCCAACGACGTCGCGTTCCCTCGAATCGACCGCGTGAGGTTGCTCCTCTCGGCGGGTGATATGATAACGATTCCCGCGTTGTACGATAATTTATAATGATCGTTGTAATTTTGCCGCTTATAAAATTGCTCGTTTCCGCGCGGGACCACATCCTTCATCCGCTCGCCGGCGGCGAAGATTTCTCCTTGAGCTGAGGATCATGTTAAGAGAGGGGGAGAGAGAAAGAGAGAGATCTTCCGGGATCCACGCTTCATCCCGCGTTGAGTGGAACTATAGGAGACAATTATACTTTACCTTGCCGGCGGCCGTGTGCGTTACATCGCTCGTTGAAGAGATTGTTTGAAAGTTTTATGAATAACGTTTTTCCGTAGCGTACGCATATATATTGTTGTTTCTCATTACAGCGATATTATTTGTTAACACGGTAGATATATTACGAAGCTTAAGGCAAAAAAGAGGGAGAAGAGAGGAGAAATAGAAAAAAATGAAAGGGAGAAAGAAACGTGTATTGTTAAACCGCCGTTGTGTATGGAGCCGCACAGTTCGGCTTAGACTGATGATAAGAAATTCACGTATGCTCAATTAGAGATGAACATGTTCGCGTATAATTAAGAGTTCTATTTACATATACATGTTTTATATTTGTAATTAAAAAAAACAAATCATCTATACTTAATATTACCTGAAGATTATTATTAGATTTATGTAATCTCCAAAGTATTTGCTCATCAAAGTGCTAGGCATGTTAGACGGACCGCTATTCGTCCAAAATGGTACCTTGGAGATGGACATACCATCTAACACGTACGACATTTGATATTTTACATAATAATAACGACAGCTCGTAATTCCGTTGATTACTCTAAGACATAGTCAATCCTAATTATACAATCATTAAGGATATGGAAAAAAAAAGAATCAATTAATCGTTTTACATGTATATAAACATTATAATGTACATAGCACTTAGATAGATACAAAAAGGGAGAAAGGAAATAATGAAAATACTTAAATACGAATTATATCAAACTACGAAAAAGGGAAAAAGGAAAAAACGAAAATCGAGAGCTTTTGTATACTAGGTGTATATTGGTATATATTCACTTTGTATCGTTCTTTTTACCGCGAGATAATTATCGATAAATAGAGATTAGCGGCAGCGTCATTGTTTCTAAAAAGAAGAAGTGCGACGAAGAAAAAAAAATGTTCAACGACGCGCGAGCGTCGCGGATCGGGAAACCGACGACACGGTCAATAAAAAAAAAAAGTGGAGA
Source organism: Tetramorium simillimum (assembly GCA_011636635.1). Classification (NCBI taxonomy): domain Eukaryota; kingdom Metazoa; phylum Arthropoda; class Insecta; order Hymenoptera; family Formicidae; genus Tetramorium; species Tetramorium simillimum. Next base: position 26,304 of record VBVQ01001385.1, read on the forward strand.
GCGAGCATCAGGACGGGCAAAAGCAAGGGTGAGCGACGCCGCGAAAATTATATCCGTTCCAAAATTGATATCGCCAGTGTTCCATCGCCTTCGCGTTCACGCCACGTTTTTCACATACGCGGGGCACTTTTACAAGGATCTTTCTTATTGCTCGGGCTAACTTCTTCTACTTTTTCACACGCGTAGGGAGATCATTTTTACCCCCCCTTTTGTGCCGAGCGTCACGCGCCAATGATACACGAAAGTACGTCGTACTCCTCCCCCGCGTTTTCAAGTTTGTACATAACTATTATCGCGCCGCGACTGGTCTAAATGTTGCTTCCGTTTTATGTGCCAACCGATCGACGTTGTTCTTCGACGTATGTAACATATGTTACGGAATATTAATGCGAAGGGGAAAAAAGGTGTGTGACGAGGAATCAGCGCCGGCCGACGGAGATTTTTCAACGCGCGCCCGGCGCCGGTTCCTCCGAGTCACAACAGAGATAACGTCGGGAAAGAAAAAAAAAGAAGAATTAATGAAGACAAACAAAAAGAGGCGAAAAAAAAACGTAAAAAAGAAGGGAAAAGAAAAAGCTCTCTGATCGACGTAACGGTGTAACATAATTGAATGCCCACGATTAACTGATTAATGTACATATACATAGTATTTTTACATTCTAATTCTAAATTACATTTCCAATTCTAAATGGTATACACAACACTACACTCACTGTGAGCTTCGCTCCGTCATCTGCGTATCGTCGCGCGCGACGGCGACGGCGACGTTCCGCTCTGTCGTCGTTCACCGACCCGCCCCCGCGTCGGGGGGAGGGGGGTGAGATGTATCCCGTACAAAAGTGCATTTACAAAAAAAAAGTGATTATTGCTCAGCAGCATCTTCTTCTCCGTTGACTCCTCCACGTCCGCGTGCATTCAACATTCTCGCGCTGTCACACGACATTCAATAAACGCATATGCCTTGTGCCTTTTCGCCGCATCCAAATGTTGCTTAAACCGTAATACGTAGGGCAGAACGAAGGGATAGAGAAGATACCTTGTGCGCGATGCATTTTACTTATTGTTTGCGAGACGCGTTGGCGCGATTTGTCCGTGAGCTATGCTCATTGCCGAAAATTGTGACGAGATATCGGTCTTTGAACGATTTTTCGAGACACGAAATAATTAAGGAGCAACACGTGTATTCATTTGTCTCATTTAATAATCCATCGCGAGATCATTGTAGCATCGTTGTAGCATGATTTGCTAATTGCAAAATTTGCGTTGAAACAACTGCCAATATTTTAATATTCGATATTAGGGAAGGAGGTATAAATGCTGATTTATAAATATATATACGCAGAGGCAGAGCGGAGGTCAACACGCTAGTCCTTAATTTAAAACCAAAGTAAAAGCAACATTGTGTAGCGTTTAAGAATCTCTATTACGTATACACACCTGTGTGTCTATACAGACATAATTATAATTAACGATTCCAATCACTGTAATTAGGTAAATGAACTAACCGATAAGCAGATAGGTAAAAATAAGCCACTCATTATGTGTATATCATCTTGTTTTTCATTCATAATTTTTCACTACACAATTAACAACATTTTACCTAGGAGAGCCTTTCGTCAGCTAGGATTATTCTGTATCTGTATTCTGTATATTGTTTTCTATTGCAACTATTAAAACTGATTGTCAACTTATAAATCGGTCTATGTTTTCTTCATCGACAATTTCCTTTGCCTTTCTAAAGTAAAGAGAATTATTTACCTAATAAAATTAATTGCGTAAATTTGCAGATTAAATTTATTCTTCTTTTATACAGTTCAATTTCTTTAATTCAAATAAAGACATAATTGACCACCGAAATACGTAACTTTATATTCGTTATTGGGTATATGTATTTATAATCATTTCCGCTGAGAAACTCAACTGATATCAGTTGAGAAATAATACGATTTAATATATTTTAAGAATCAATTTAATATTTGTTAAATCGTATTTACAATCATAATTTAATACAGAAAGTTAGACAAAGTTTATCTTGAGACAGCTTAGGATTTTTCAATTTAAATTTATTATCATTAATTTCTGAGAGATCATGTGTATGTTAATAATTTTTATAATTTATCATTATTCTGAAAGTGACTTGGAGAAAGAATGATTATTTACATGGAAAATTACATGACACTATTTTTAAAAAATTCTATTTACAATGTACTAAATCTAAATTTTTAATATACAATTTAATATATGTTTTGTAAGTTATGTGTTATTGTGCAACGAATGAATTTAATGAAGAAGAGAAAAAAAGTTTGGGAGGCATCGGACACAGCAGGGCAACTATGTAAGTAATCTATCATTTTTTATTTCAAAACTGTCAAAATTCCAATTAGTTTCTGGTTCAGTTCAATTTTTACCAACAAGATTGTTACATATAGATATAATTACACTAACATAATAATTATTATCCAAATAATAAAAAAAGAAAATATAATTTTGTTGATGACGAAAATTACGGAAATTTGCGAAACATTCTTTGATGTATTTTGATGTAGAATTTCTTAAATTTTTTCTCTAGAAAAATTCTTTACACAAACATAGATGTTTAATTCTAAAGTAATAATAATAAACTATTAAGTTTTTCAAATTATTCATTTTAATCATCGAACGATGTCCAAAGAAGCGGGAAAAAGAAGAGCCTTGTGTTCATATATCAATGTATATTTTTCCTTTTGTATAGCACAGAAGATAACAATTACTATTGTATTACATTACATTTGTTGTCATTCTGGACATAGAGGATGATAATGACGATGATCATGACAGTCTATAAAAGACAGATAATAATGATGATGATAATGTCGAACAATTATGATAGAAACAAAGTACTTAGATTTTAATAGAAATATGTCTCTTAAACATTTAGTTGCGCTGTTCGAATCCAACCTTCCATTTTCATAATTTGACAAATGAAACTATCAAAATTTATTGAAACTATATTATTATTAGTTTTCTGTTCAGTCTTGATACATTTCAATTACTCGATTTGCGTGTGTAATTGTCCACGAATGATTTCAATTCTTTTTAAAAAGTTGTTATTATAATCAATATCACTTAATAGCAATACTAATATTTTTAATTTATTGACTAAAATACATTCATCATCGATAAATTTAAATCACATAGAGAAATCCGATGTTATAAATTCAATTCTATTGTTAATTCTGAATCGTAAATATTGTAAAAAAATATCATTGTATCACAATTTTGCAGTCGATTATAAATTTTGAACGGATTCGAACAAGTTCGTATGTCGCAACGAGATTACATAATTTACGTTATCTACAAAGGAAACAAATCAGTAATAGTAATGACATGATTCCTTGATTGCGCCTTTGAAAAAAACGCGCATTTTTTTTCTATTCTTTATATATATATATGTATCTCTTAACTATTAAAACGCTAGTTTTACAGCCCAAAACGCTCTTTCATCCGCGATAAACGCGTTTGCAAAACTCACTAGAATTCTGTACATTAATGAAATCGCCCGCTACTCGTGATCATCAATGTAAACTCAATCAATATTGACAGGTACCATGCTGATATATCTCAGTATACAGGAAATAGCTTAAAATAAATACGGTTCGTCTATGTTCTAACACGCTCAGTGATCGCGGCAAAGTATATCAATTAAGAATACGATAATTTCCTTGCAATCTATTTGCAAATCTGTCCAAGTATCCCTCTCGCGCGCGATATCTCACGACGAGTACGCAATTTACAAATTGTACACGAATTCCATATAAGTACAATCGTCGAAGAGAGTCCGATTTATTGAATTTTTCATCTTTGTATCGTTTGACGCAATCCCACATGCGAGATTTGCGAATGCTATTGGAAGATCTCAAACAGAACTTCGATGCTATTATAGTATTCTTTAGAAAAGCGCAGAAGAGAGAGTCTAATGTATATTTACATTGTGATGAGATTTAAAGCTAGCGCTGAGAACCACTTGTCGCACGAATAAAAAAGTACATAAGAACTTTAAAGGTGTACACTATCAGTCAATGACTTGAGCAGTCTTTTTCCTATTCATCTTTCATACATTAAAGTGTCACTTAGAATTCTAATAGCGTTACTATACAGCAGTAATTATGCAATAATTATTCCATTAAGAAACATCAAATTTCGGATCAAGAATTTTATTGACTGTTTCTTATTTTATCTTGCCTTTTTTTCTGACAAAAATAAATTGAGCATAGTAAGTACTAATTTTAAATTCGTTTTTTTTAATAGCGTTCTATTGTTCAAGCTATTGACCAATAGCGTATATGCAACACAGATAAACATTTAATAAGCCTGTGAAAGTCTTAATTACATCGGCAATAAGCTGTTTGGTAAACACAAAAAAAAAAACGGTAAATAAATCAATAACCGGATTATATAATGCTTAATAACGTAAAAAAAATCACAGTTTCATTTAAGTCTAGATTCGTATGTATATATGTATATATATAAGCGGTATTAAATAATTATATTATTTACAATCTCGAGGAAGGCCTCAGCGCGGCCTATCGAGCCACACGAGACACGCTCTAATTATTAGTCAATTAATAATATAATGTACTCTCTCGGTCAATCTCGCACGAGAACAATGGTCAATCTATTACGAGAGAGATCTGGAGAAAGAGAAAGAGAGAGAGAAAGAGAGAGAGGGAGAAAGAATATAGTTAATAATATAACATTTATAAAATAACGTTCGTCTCGTGTTCGCACTCGTAAGTACAATTATTTTGATCCGGTACTTTGACATGGGTGAGGTTTCTCGCGCTTTGTCGTACTAAGGTAAAAGACAAGCAACGATAAGGCGTATTTGAAATACGTTCTTCAACGTGATTTCGGTAGCAATTGCACGCTAGCAATAATAGTAAATTTCAATACGAGCCAATAGTTATTGCTTTTCACTTAACGTGGTTCCAACTCGAAACCTGTCGCTAAGATACTTATCTAATTATCGTAGATATTTAATTCTTTTATCAATCGAAAATTGAGGAAATGTCAAAAAATGATTCAATAGAATCCTAACAATATTTTAATATAGAACAAAAATTGTTGTTAGATTTATATTCTCTGTGAGAATCAAGACGAATAATTATTCGCAACCCTCGTACATTCGCCGAATCAACTACTGGCTTGTATGACAATTAATCACGATTCGATTTTTATTCCGATTTTCAATCCTATTTCGCTCATAGCCGCTGGTTTCGCGGCTAATGTCTTTTACTTTATTACTCTATTAGCACAATTGCCACTAACAAACAAACGCAATCCCATGGGATGCGAAGGGAAAGGGTCGCTTTGATTGAATACACGTAATATGCATATAATGGCGTTCGCGAGAACATCTCGCATGTATATAAAAGTTTATCTCTCTCTTCTAATATCTCGCTATCACTTAAACGGTAAAGTCTTTCCTACGAGGACAGTCATCCGATGATAATACTCCTACTCACACAACAACACCACGAGAATTCGAAATCTACAGTATCATGAGAAATTCAATTTTCAGATTTTAATTCAACATTTACAGTATATATCCTTTTTTTTATATGTAAACGCGTTCGTACATAGCTTCGTTGAGATGTTTAGAAATTAATATCCAGTTCTAGCAAACACAGAGAGACGGAGAAAGTTAATCTTTAACATCAGTACAATTTGTAATACGTGTGAAATGAATTACATTGTCAGGAGAATTTATCATTAATGCAGTTATTAAATATACCATTAATATATGCAATTGGAAACGAGTACAATTAATGGAAAATGCCAATAAAGATTGTGGACTCACGGGTTGCCAGCATTAAATATGAATCAATTTTACAGAATATAGTATCCTGACAGTCTTAAAATTGTCCGACGCTCATCTAAATACTCAGTACACATCCGCTTTTACATTTTTCAGTGTTAACAAAACGACTGTCTCCCTTAAAACTTTAACTCGCTCGCTTCTAATGCGACTGGTATACTATGCCTTATAAGTACACGTATATACATCATATATTCGATAAAATTAACAAGACATGATTTCGTATGACTCATTGTCTCCCATCAACGTTTCTATTTTTTTTATGGCTAACTTACACCTTTACGTACATACCGATGATCTATGTACATTGATTATCTATCAAGTATACAAAGTATTATTATTCGTTTTTTGTAGAGCTACGTTTGTGTATTTATACGAGTGTATATATATGCGCGTTTGTATAAAATTAACACCAAAAGGATCCGTTTTTTTTAAATGCAATATTTCATACAGCAGTTTCTGTTGTTCAAAATCATAAAATAGTCAGAGGAATACTGTCAAACAACGTACGGAATAATTTTCGATAGTTCGCTTGAGAGTATTGATCGGATCTTTCTCATGTTAATTACTAATTAAGCTATCTATTAGTCACATGGACACAAAAAACGAAAACTTTGTGCGATGAGTGATACGTGAGAACACAACGGCCTTGAAAGCAGATGTTCATTAAGAGTTTTACTGAACATTTCTTTGCCATTTTCGATATATATACATATATATATATATATATATATATATACATATATATCTAACGAAAAATATTAATATTATATTTTTGTAATACAGCATAATTAATTAAGTAATACATCACATATCTCTTCGTTACTTCTTGATATTCGAAAGATATTCTCTCACGAGAACACGGTTAATTACCGCGCGCGCGCTAATCACCGGGATACATGATGACGATGCGGCGCTTTACATGGCGTTCTCGCGGCGTTAATCGCACATGATGTTAATGCACTTTACTATGCATGGAGGATGGAAGAACAACGCGAAAAGACACGATCATACGAAGGTACTAGTCGCTTAACTCCTGCGACGTCTCGTCAATTAGCGAAGCGAGGGAATTCAGTGCGTGGGAAGCCGAGGGACTTGGCGAATCCTCGAATTCACGTTGATAGATAGCCGTGCGCTGTCGCGTACGACGTAGACACACTCGCGAGTCATTACTTGCCAGAATCAATAGCACGCGGATCGATAATTGCTAAGCGTTTGCGGAGAACGATCGCGTATGGCGCTTTCCGGCATCTCTCACGTTCGCGTTACGAGGGGTAATGCGACATCACAGGCAGCGACCGCCCGCCGACCTCGACGCTCGGCCGCATGTAGGTCCCCCTTGTTTACACAACAGCACGTCAACCAGTTTCGTGCTCTCACGAAATATTTAATATAGAATAAATATACTGTGTACTTTATTTCCCTTTATTTCGGACTGATAGATAATCGACGCACATATCGGCGCAATTTTTCGTAGCTTCAGTCACTCGATTCGAAATTATTTGTACATTACAGCCTCAATACGAAAGTTGAACATAAAGTTGAAAATAAAGCACAATGCGGAATATATAATACTAAATCGGAATATATAATACCAAATATTTCTCATGAATAACACGACTAAGCTTTAAATAACAGTTGTTTATAAATATACAATAGTAAGCATTTTATAATTGTTATTTTTCATTGTTTTGAATTGTACTTCAAATGAGTTAATCGCGTGAGATACTGTAATCCGTTCTCCGCCTGTAAATAACTCACCGATGTTTATGAGAATCGTGGAAGTTAATTAATTGTTATTTCTATATTCGTTAAAAATACTCGCGTTTCGAGAAATATTGTAGACATGACAATGACATATATGCGCCTTATGTCTATTTCTATCAATGCAAATTAATTTTAATTTCGCATTTAACTAATTACTTTTTATCTTTTTCTAATTCTTAAAATTTGATAGAAATGAACATTACTCGAACTTTTTTATGCAAACGATAAAATAAACGCACATACACAATGTGCGACGACGTACCACGCGTTTTCACAATGTAAACAATCGTAATTAAACAGAGAACCGAGCACCGTGTGTGCCAGTCGCGATATGAGCATAAAACATTTAAGGTATCATAAAATAAATGTACGATAATATTGAATATTCCGTTCCTTGCGTTTCAAAATAATTGCGAATAAACGGACCATCATTGTGAGTTATATATGACGTTTGTTCGAAGAGTAGCATTTACGTCACTTTGAACTAAAAGGTATTTACATAAATTACTCGAATTGTAAAAAGTCGCAGTTACAGATCGGTATGATTTACGGACTATGCAAATTTTATGCATAGAACTGGCCAACTTGGATTGCCCGAGGCAAATTGCAACTTTAGTTTTATTTTAAATATATTTTAATTTCATTTTTATATTTATATTAGATTTTTTTACATTATTTATTTATTATTGGTTTCAATTCTAACTCATCTGTAGAATACACTATTAAATTATTGTCCAACGGCATGTATGAAACTGTATATGAAACGTGTATAAAACAATCTATAGTTTTCAAAGGATAGCGAAAATAAATCCTCCCATGAAGCAAAATTCGATTAATAGATAAGAGGATCTTATTGCTAATTAACTTCCAGTAAACTAAGAGTCTTAATTTAAGATTCAGTTACTTTAATATCGAATATTGAAAGATTATAAAAAAATTAACGGTTCAGCTTGTTTTCATTAAGAAGTAAATCGATTGCAAATTAGAATATTAGCATATGAAATACCTCCGCGATCGTTAGCTCGGAGGCTGTTTTAAATCAATATAATAAAACTAAAACAGAATGACGCATGAATCGTATGTTTAAAATATAGGAAAATGCTTTTTTTAGTAGAATTAAAAATATAGTATATTATAAATAATAAAGATTCTTCCTGTCAAGACATGAAATTCTCTCCACAAAAATACTATTCGTAAAAATAGTATTTTCAACATATCATATTTTTTGCGTTATTATGATAAATTTTTAATATTTTGAAGATAGATATTTTTCCATGTTATAAATATTATTTAAAATTTTTACGTATCATGTAAAAATAATTTCGAAAGAATTAAAAAATACGTTTTCTCCTTTTTCAGCCCCTCCACAGAAAGTGGAGATCAGCAATCACCCGAAGAAACAGATAATCGAGGTGAAGGAGCACGAATCGCGGCGGTTAGAGTGCGTCGTTAGCGCGGCCAAGCCGGCCGCCTCGATCATTTGGTATCGCGGAAACGTGCAGATCAAGGGCGGCGACACCACTATCGCCGCAATCTCCATCCAGGGTGGTAAGTAGCTACGCTATCCTGTTATGCACGTTGATATTCGATTACGATAATCCCGCGCGCGAATGAATATATCATGGTTATTACGCGACGAGGATTAAATGACCACCGCATTATACGTATTCACAGATAAGCGCAATTCTGATCTAATAACGCGGTATGTTATGGAATTATGTCCACGGAGAAATTACTGGTTTTCAATTGTAAATTTTCTGAGACACTTTTATTCAGCACTAGGCA
>VBVQ01001386.1:0-35638 GCA_011636635.1 Tetramorium simillimum
AATATGGCACCGTGGGAGAAGGCGCGACGAAAGTGTCATAAAATCCGTAGAGACGCAAAAAAATAGATAGAACATGTCGGATCGTAGATGTTGCTGGAGCAGTGAAAGACGAGGGAGGAGGGGGCGAAGAAAGAGCCCGGAGGAAGAGTTAGAGGAGAGCATCCCGAGTAGGCGCATTTGAAAATGTAATCAGTATAATAGCAAGGTGGTTCTACGAAGCCGTGCAAGCGAAAAACGCCTGACGTCTCGACGCTTCTCTTTATGCGTTGCCTCTCTCTTCTAGTACCAATCCGCTCGCCTCCATCTCCGCGCTTCTCTCCGTCCGTACATCTCTTTCTGGCTGCGTACCCTTACCCTCCCTCTCTCTACGGCTCTTTTAGTTCCGGAGAAACGTCTCTCTTTGTCCGTTCACTTTAATTTGTTAAAAGCGCGAATAGCAACACCTGTCGTGAGACGAGATATGTGAGCTTCAAACGTGACTTCTTGAATGCGTGTATTCCAAATTATGCAGAAAGCGATATGAACGGAGGACAATAATAAACCGTGGCCATCACTTTTTCGGATAATATTTGTTTGTATGAACAAAACGCTATTTTAAATACATGAAAATACGCGTGTTTTTTTTTTCTCTCGCACTTTAGTCCGCTTCTATACGAAACATCCAACTGTCAAATGTAGCGAACGCATTTAAGCATCGCACATTGGTCTTTTTTAATATTGGATCTGGATATAACGTTTTTCATTTTAAATAGTTGTGATTAATTCAATAGAAATTTGTAAATAGAATACGACAAATAACATAAAAATGTTACTTTATTTTTCGAACTTTTGTTATATCGATTATACTATTTAAAAATTCAAATTCATTCCTTATTGCGAATTTAGATTTCTATATTCGCTATGGAAGAATAACGACATCTTTTAGATGATTTATTATTACGTCGTTAAAGAAGATCAAATTATTCCATAATATATTTGAATATTATCGTTATTAGGTCTATATACATATATATATATATGTATATGTTCTGATCGTAAATCTCTCGAATCAAATTACCAAAGATATTGAATTCAAAGATATCAAAGAGATCGATTATCCGATATTAATATTTTTAGACTTCTATAATAAACTAATAATGATATTTTGCGCACGGATATTTTCCGTACCTGTGTATTTAGTCGCGTGGTGTGATTGTACCGTCGTACACGTTTTAGTTCGACAACGAAGGACCGTAAAGACAGAAAGCAGGATATGATGCAAATACGTCGCGCGGAAATTATCGAGTTATCTCCTCATCTCCGCAAATACGAACGCGCCTCATCGAATTGTCATGAAGTTAACTTCGAAGCCGGCGGGAAAGTTCTTTATCCGCGAACTCGCGAAGCATTAACTTTGCTTTCTACACGGTCGGAACTTTTCATCGCAACTCGCATCAGTACTTATGCCGTCCCCATCCGACGCAACGTCTAAACACGCGTTGCAGTGGATCGCCCACGTTTTCGCTCGTTCGCCTCCTTATTCGCGATTCGCAACGCGGCTATTTTTACACGTACGCAAAAAGCTACAATGTGCACGGGCGGCACGCAATAATTGTAATTAGACATTCTTGTGCACACGGAGTTTATAAATTCCCGCTTGCAAAATTATCAAACGTAGGCAGTCTATCGAATCGTAAATGTCGCATGCTAGCGTCGTACAGGGTGTTCCAGAAATATCGGCTCTATTTTTAGTCACGGATTTTAAAGGAGCGAAAAGTAATTCCGATCCAGCGTAGTCGCGTCTACGCAAGACGATCGGATAAGAAAGAGTAAAATCTTGGCGGAGGCGGCCGCCGAAGTGCGTGATGGAGCTGATAGTCATTATCGCGTGGGGCATTGAGGTCGAGTGTCACGGAGACTACATGGTCTCGAGCGAAACCGGGCCTTCTCGTACACACCGTATATTCCGAGCTGAGCACACTGTGTCTCGCTATGTGGCACGCACACGGCGACGTGCGTGCGAACAGCTTACGCACACCTCGATACACACTTAGAGGTCGAGCAGTAGATATATATATATATGTGTATATACATATACATATATATACATGCGTGCGCTGACCTACGCATGTACCGTCGAATCCACGCGGGATTACAGGCGCGCTCGTGCTCACGCGTGTATGTATCTACGCACGACACGCGCGCTATCCGTATGTATAGGTGGTCCGGAATGGTGACCGCGACACGGTATATAGCGACGGCTAAACCCTACTAAAGCTCGTAATGTATAGCCCGGCGCAACCCGTGCTACGCCCTCCGGCCAGACCCTCTCTTCTCTTCCAGCACCCTCCACTGTCTCCCGAGCCACCCTCTCTGATTTGCCACCCACCCTCTGTCGCCCTCCTTCCACGTCCCTCCTGTCCCTGGTCCTTCGGGTTCTGATGGCGAACGCAAACCCGGTAGAGCGTTATCGACCTGTGGAGACGGTTTTAACGAATCGCTGATTAATTAGAGCGGACCATCGCCGGTAACCCCTGGCGATCCTTATCGCGACCGATGCACCGGGGAACGTTACTAGCTTGCAGACGCTGCCTTAAAGGTGCTCCGCCGCGATAGTAAGAGAGAGTGTGCTTGAATTTCCGTGCACGCGCGGCACCTACGTGCAGGCATTGTCAGTGGGTAGCCGCACCGCGTTTACGAAAAGAGGAATGTGGCATGATAATGCACGGCGATGTGTCAGCATTTGCGAAAAACGCCTGTAACGCTGTGTAATAACATCAGATTATAATTCATTCGGCAGATTAGAATTTAGAAATTAAAAATCTAAAAAATTCAAGTGTTTAATCTAATAATTCAGAAAAAAAGTTAATGAAGACGTTACGATAAAATTATTCATCAGATGATATGAGTATAACAAATGTTATTTAATTAAGGATTCTATTTATTTAAGCTTTATTTAACAAAGTTGTGATACTGTTTGTGTGTTGCTTATCACAAATATGAAAATGTAAAAGTAGAATAATATTTGCGGTAAACAGGTGATTAATTTGAAGTATAAGATCATTAGGCTTGACGAGTTATTTGTGAATACATAAATCAATGAATTGCGTTGCATTCAATGCGCTCGGCTGCACTTTAATATAAAATATTCATTTCAATATAAAGATGCAATTAAATTTTAAAGCATGATACGAATTTCAATGGTGAAAGGTAAAGTTTTGCATTGAGAGAGATAAAAACTCGCTTGCAGCATGTTGAGTAATTGGAATTCGATACACTGTACATTTCACTGCAGTGATTCGCGACAAACTATTTTTACTCGCGCAGCAGGTAGTACAATAAAATTCGTGTCGGCATAGATATATGCTTTTCATATTTCCGATAGGCACGAAATGCACCAATACGATAATATTGAATTTTTCGAATTTTCTGTTTCGGCACGTTTAAGTGCGCAATAATGGAAATGTACGGCAACAACGAAAGGCGATGGCGCGTTACATCGAATTGCGCCGTTCGCAATCGATGTTATACGTTTTCTGTCACATTTCCTGTTGCAAAATATGATATTCCATACGGAAGTCGGCGTGCAAACGCGTGTTCGTTCAAAAGTATCCGAATAATTTTTACGTGTATTACAAATCATGTCATTTCATGCCATATAAATCTTTTCTAACTATCTGCCGAATTATTGATATCAGATTATACTCGAACGGACGGTCGGTTGGTGCTATCGTATGTTTTTTCGTAAAATTGATCACTCAATGCAATTAAAAACATATTGTTTTAAAGAAAATTATTTATGAACATTTTAAAAAGTTATCTGCAGAAAAATATAAATATTAAATTACAGTAAAATTAAAAATGGAACATATAGGAAACCCAGAATTTTCGTATTTATAGGCATATTAATACTTGAAAATCCGATATAAGATCACGTGTTGGCAATAAAACCGTTTATTTCATTTTGTATACATATTCTCCGTTTTTTATTGAACGACTCTTCGTTTTAGGATTATTTCAAAGGCGATAATATCCAATGAGATTTCCGTCTTGATCCCTTCGTAATCCGATGCGCCAGACGATATGGCAAATAACAAGTAATTTAAAATCATCGTCTCAAGTCACAAATCAACCTGAACACAATCCGCGGAGGGCGGTGCCTTCGAATTAAAGCGGTCCGCGGTCATCCCCCTTCAACCATCGTATCCTGTTTTCTTAAACCTAAATTTATTGTTTGCTCGCCGCTCCTCGTTCAGCTCTTTTCCGTCTCTTGGGGGAATTTAATAAATCTCTGTCGTGTTTTGCAGCGACCGGGAAAACGAGGAAGTTCCTTCCTCCTCGTTGTTAGGCGTCACTTCCGGCGGGGCCACCCTTGGCGTCCCTACACGGTCAAATTTTCTGAAGGGAGAAACTTCATGAAGTCAGAACAATAACCGCGTTGTATTAATGTCAATTCTTGTAAAAACACGGAATACGCAAAGTAAAAAAACTTTTTTCATTATTTAATATATTATTATTATTCAAAATATAAAGAGCGGAATTATAATTATCGAAATTTTTAATTGCTACACTACCAGCTTCTTATACGATTCAAAATAATTTCTTCCCAATTAAAAATTTTTATATCATACGAATATAATTTAATTATATTGCTTAATTTGAATAATTAATATCGAAAAGATATTACAGTATTATAATATCAATGAAAAATCATGTTTTAATATAAAGGCAGATATAGAAGTTAGCGATTAAAGTAGAATTTTTTCACAATATTTTTTTCTTCATCTAGCTAAAGTTATCGAAGCGATCGATATTATGCTGCAGGCAAAATTTACATTAAAGAATTCTAAACTATGACAATAACCATAATGAAGAATGCATTAACTTGTTCTGGCTTAATTTAAGCCTTTAATATCTCGTTTTTCTCTTCATATCGTAAACAAAAACTGACCGAATTTATTATCATACAGCAATTACTTTAGTATCTCGCGTGTCCGTGTTCAGTCTCAGTCATGCAATATCGGTCGACAGTAAAAGGAAAAAACGTTAACGAGAAAACGAGATGGATAATCTTGGTTTAGTTTACGAAGCGCGGTTTACTGATAACTTGAACGACAGTGTAGCCAGTCGGTATCAGTGGCCAGCGGAAACTGCTCTGATATCGTTTCATTTCACGCACGCATCGAAATTTAGTATTGCCATAAAATGCCGCGAAAGACGAGGGTTGCACTCGCGTCGATGAGCTAAAAGGGAAAGGGAAACGGACATTGGCCGGGAGCGGTACGTCGAGGGTGACCGGTGTGAAGGCGACGGTGCAAAGAGAGGGATGAGACGCACGCGTGTCACGGCGGCAGGTCTATTTTCAGTTGATGCTCGAACGCCATCCCTAAAACAATATCCCAGACCGTGTACGCGGAGCCTGGAGCAAGAGCGGGACTATGGCGGATAGACTGACGAGGACGGTTGAGAAAGGAGGACGGCTGAAAGAGCGGCGGGCGAGAGCTTCGCGTCGCGGTCACTTTATTTTAACGTCGAGCGACGATAAAACACGCTGAAACGTCGGTGCGGGGTTGAAAGTTTTTACAAAGCCTTATCCGGGGAACCTTGGCGAAGCTAGTTCTCTCTACGTTTCGAACTAAGCGCGAATATCAGTCGCTGATAATATCGCTCCGCGCATTTTTGCCGCAAAGATCCGTCCGAGAATATCTCTGCTCATTTGAAATCTGATATAACGAGGTTAAACGCGAAATGTTCGTGCATCGCAGATACTTTAACCCGGTTATTCTGGACGTTGTTGGAAACTTGGAGCTTACATTCCAGAGAGAGAGAATAAGAGAGAGGAAGACGGGAGGGGAGAGAGACGACAGTGAATTCAAATAGTTTATTATTTCTCGAGAAAATACGAAAGACATCAAATAAAAAAATAGACATAAAATCGTGGAATGATTACGCGAAAAACAAGTGTCTTCGTAGGAAAGTACGGCGGTTCAAAAGTTTCAAAGTAAACACGTCGCGTCTTAAGAAGATACGAAAGAGATAAAATTGCTTCGATATGGCTAAAGAGCTTCGTAACGTTGCGGAAGTTATTATAGAAAACACCATAGAGAGCGAAAACAGCTACAAGCTATATCTACCGCGAATTAAGAACGAGCGTCGCTTCAGACGGGATTTTAATGACAAAATTAATCGATTATAATGGAATGTATTGAATTGAAGATAAGGGGCGTAATGGCGGAAGTCGGAATCGCTAATTCGCTGATTTTACTTTCACGAGGTGTTAATCAGGCAACCAGAAAAAGGTGTTTCGTGGGCGCAGGGGCGAGGAGGGGAAATTTGTTGCGGATTTGCATATTCATGGTGCGCACGTACTTACCCGTCGTGAAAACATTTACCTTGGGTAGTCTTTATTATTCCTGGCTGTTACGAAAGCTTCGAATTCAAGACTTCGTTGTTTCCATGCGAATAAGTTTGTCACGCTTACGACTCTTATTATCGCTGAAATAGAACTAAAGCCCTTGGAAAGCTATTCTTTTTGTTCCCGCGCTAGAATAACCGACTATTTGATTCATCTTACAATATTATGCGTTGTAGTTTTTTTTGCTTATATGTATAAAAGGTAAAATATCTCTCGACAATATTCATTTATTATTCCGCTATTATTTTTTATTTAACATTTAATATGAGTATTATCTATCAATTACGTTGTTCTTACAACTGAGGAGAATGTAAGAATAAAAACGTCAAAAACCGTAATCTTAAAGTACGTTTTTGTAATGCACTGATGAATTGATGTTATTGATAAAAGTGGGTATTAAAAGTTTTCTCCGCTAATGAATGGCTCGAACTACCGCGTTTCAAACCGATGATTCAAACTCGTCGGAAAGCGAGCGAAGGATGCGAACCGGTGGTAACTTTATCGAATCTGCTCAATTGTATGAAAACTCCTTGAAGTACCGGAACACAGGCTCTTTCCTTCGAAATTTTTACTTCAATTTACTTGAAAAGATATTTTCGTTGTAATCCTTTTATCGCTATAATTACTTTCTAATGATATTACCCTATTTCACTAAGTAAATGATTACAATAACTGATGTAGTAGTTATTAAAGGAAAAATAATAATTTTTAATGACGAAATTTCAATTAATCGCAATTTGCAGTAATTAAAAAGGAAAGAATGTTGCTGCATAATACACGTCAAAGTATTGTAAAAAGAATTCATTCCATAATCGTACAGTCCAAACGTACTATAACTTCCGAAGCTATTTATAGCACTTGCCTCCGTGCCAACGAAACACAAGTTCACGTGCTATAAGCAAGCAAAGTTTGCGACAGGTGCATAAACAAACAGAGTTCAGAATATTACATGTTATGATTACTTAAGTAGATATTTCAAAGTCGTCACTACTTTAGTCGTAACTCAAGTGCCTCAATCTTCAGTTTGTGATTGCGAGTTGCGAAGAGAATCGATTTGGTCCGTTTGCCAGATAGAGAAACCGGGAGAATCGGAATAAAATACAGAAGGCGGTGTGGGAACGGGAGAAGAGATTTAAGGAAAAGAACAGACGCGAAAAAAGGAAAGAGAGAAATTAGATGGTCTGCGGGGCACTTGCTCGGTTCGTTAGTGACTTTATAATAATGAGAGTTCAGGCGGTAGTCCAGAGGATGAACTGGAAAAATGGAATCACCTTTAATCACTGGCCTTCGTTGCGGCGAACAAAGCCGCGGCGAGAGCATCCACTCAACGATCATCGGAGGAAAAAGTCTCGCTCGTCGACAGTCTGGAGAGAGTCGAAATTGAAAAACGAAATTGGTAGTGTGAGAAAAAAAACTTATCGCGACGCTGTTAGATTTTCTTGATAGAATTTCGGTTTTTAGGAGCACTTGCCTGGACTACCATCGTCCCGACTATCGTCGTCGTGGACGGTGTGGCGTTTCGTTAACTGCATATAATTTTATTCGCTTATGATACGAAATATCCGCCAAAGCGGATAACGTAGGAGGAAATAATCGGCGTTTATTCCATGATGATTTTAAAACGGACCTTTATACACATTTGGGATAAATAGTTTTAATTAGCCAATGTTCGGACGGTGATGTTGCGCTCGTGCAGCAACGTCAGTATGGAAATATTTGCCCATACGTGTCGATCCCTTTTTTAATTCTGTACGTTATTGTATACTCGGGCGTATTCATCGTGTAAATTGTTTGGTCGAACGCGGAGAAATAATAACGGTAATGACTGCGAAATTAAAGCCGCGTACGTCGAGATAAAAACGATTCGGCCACGTTTTCCATCCCGCCGTCACGCGGGGGAGCGTTTTTTCATTTTACACTGATGATCGCAATATACTCGCACTTTTTTTTTCTCACTTTTTTTCGCAACGCGCCCGTTAACACTTTCGCGTCTACTATTGACGGCATCCGGTGCACTTTGACGGTCGTTAACGGAGAGACACCGAACGCGATATTGAATCGTGCGATCGCGAACAATCGGCGACAATGCCCGATGAATAGATTGGAAATGGGGCAAAATAACCTACGGCGAGAGATAGATAGCGAACGATAGTGCCAAAAAGTATAGTTAACGTTGATCTTCCGTTCAATGCCCGGTTTCGCCGGTCGTGAATAAAAATTTCATTTACTGACTGAATTTTTTTCCGGTCAGTGTAAAAATTTATAATTATATACATTTAACTCGTAATTGAATTATACATAAAATACAGACGATATTTCCTTTGTTTTTATATATTAACAAATAAATCATTATTTTGCTATTACTTTCAATAGCAGATCAAGTGCGTAAAGGCGAACAATATTACATATACGTATATTAGCTTTATAAAAGTTTACGTTCTTACACTGTATACAGATTTCGTGATAGGCTCGATTACATTATAACACGTATGCATGAACGGGATAACTATCCAACATCACAAAACATTTGCTCCCGAAATATAATAATATTGCGTCGCAATGATTGCATTTGTCGGATACAGAGTTTGCTACGCGTCCGCATTGTTCAACAATGCGTTTAGCCTATTTGCGAAATATCAACGTTGTCTGTGTATGTACGCATGTTGACCATGCATACCGGCAAATCGGCGCGCGATTAATTCGCATAGTGTTGCGGGAAGCACGGAAAACATCTGAACCACAAAGCATTAAATCCCGACACCGTTTGCGAGAGCGGAGACAAGAGACAGAGAGATAGACAAACAGAGAGAGAGAGAGACAGAGAGAGAGAGAGAGATGAGCGGCTCGGTGGTGCTTGACGATATCGCCGAGGGAGCGAAACACGAGGAGTGGAGTACACATCGAATACGAGAAAACGAATCCCGCGACGCGACGGATTGGGAGAATGCACGTAAAAATCCAGAGAATTCCCGAGAAAGCCACAATCTAACCGTAACTTCACCGACGGGCCCCGGCGCAGTTTTCGAAGGACTGTAAGTGCAGCGAAGTGAAAGAGAGTGAGACAGGATAGGGATAAAGAGAGGAGAGAGAGAGAGAGAGAGGGGGGTGGGAGAGAGAATGAGTGAGTGAGTGAGATACATTCGGGAGACGAGATATACAGCCTACCATCGGCGCGATGCATAAATAACGATATCGGTGTTTTCACAAGCACACACGCTACCAAGCGTGTACAAGGGAGGTTACTCTACCGTAGCACCGGCCCGCGGTACATAACTCACCCCGTCGAGAGTCGTGCACACTGAATAGAGTCAACGGGATCGATACCTATCGGCCTGTACGTAGACACACGCTCCGAGGACACACGGTCTTCTATACCGTCTCTCTCGCCTTCTCTCTCTTGATTTCCTCGCACGCGGGATACGCACTGTTCTCACTGGTCAACTGGTAATCCTCCTTGCTATAAACGCGACGACATAAACTTCTCCTTACCGTACTTGTTATCTCTCAAGGTTACTTTTTATTCAAGGTGAAATTTGCTTTTAAAAAATTTCAACTTGCGACTCTCACCGGCAAAGATCGTAATATCGAAATCCAAAAAGTTGTGATAAATTTCTTCAATATTTTGTATTAAAGAAAGATAAATTGCGCGTTACTATAATTTTCCGATATTATTTTGTATATGTACATTTATGGTGTGCAAGTTGTCATGAAATTATTAGATTCTATTGGATTATTTGATTATCTACCTCGCCGCTTGCAATAGGTTCAATAGCGAATTTTCAGCTGCGCGAACAAAAGACAATTACCGTGGATGAAAAAAAAAGAGATACGTGACCGAATAGGATAGAGAGCTAAAGACGGAGTACTAAATAACGTACCGATAAAAGAGCTATTAATAATGACGCGATCAAAGAGATTGAATGTATCGGCGGGCCGGCGCAGCGCTGCGCAATTCGATTTAATCTTCTCTGTAATTAGACAAACGGCTGCTAATGCAAAAGATATTTCAATCGTTATCACAGCTTAAAGCGATTTTTAAGCGAATTAAAAATCGATACTGCCGTGTTATGGCTAAATGCTATCCCGCACTCTGCTCCATGATACTGCGGCGCTCTATGCGCGCCTAGTCGGACGAGCTTTTCCGGGGCATTTAGGGGTTCGGGTGATATATCGGGGGATAAATACAGCGCGTTCCGTGGTACCGGGATACGCCCCGTGCGCTGCTTTACCCCCGAGATCACGCGACACCAAATAATGACCGACTCTGCAACCCCGGATTAGCAAATCCCGCGTGGAATTAGGTGCGCTCTGCAGAGGGTTTCAACTCCGCGATCTTCGTGTGGCCTTTTAGCCAACGTAATAAATCGATTCTCCTGACAGTATCATTTGATAACGTGCATTATCAGCAGGACAAATTTCTATTTAACGTTTTCACGAAAAGAATATATATTTACAGAGAATTAATGTACGTATACATATACATGTGTACATACATCTTTCTCTCCCTTCATGACTCTCAATATCAAATTTATTCTTTATTATTAATTGCTAATTGAAATTCGATGAATACATATATTTCGGATATCGATTTTGCGCCGTTATTTAATAATCACCCCATTTCAACAAAGGATTTACGATAAAGTCAATATATCGCTTGCTGTTTTCTAAAATGGAGCAAGCGCTGAGTCTTTCGTTTAATATGCCCGACAAGTTCTTCCCGTATGTCGCGGGGATGACGCACGTTTTAATTATTTACGAGAATCGACAGATGCGAGCGTCGATTTACTCACGCGCGATTTGTTCCGCTGCGCGATGAATCGTCCGGTACCGATTCCAATCCGCACGTTCACGTATCGCGTAGAGCGAGGGAGAGAGAGAGAGAGACAAGATGGAGCCGCTCTCATCAACGGTGCAGTAAGTTCATAAATAATGCAGACCCTATATAACGCTGACCCCCGCCAGCAACGGCTACATCTGCGTCTTTCGAGAGGCGCTAGCACAGATAAGTTCGACGTTCGATCGTGCGAAGACCTTTAATCCGTGAATTAACCCTTTCACGCTGGAATTTTTTGTTTAGAAGGCGCAGGGATCCCAGGTCGTTAATCAATGAATCCTGATTAAAGGCTATTAAAGCCACGGAAATCGATCTATATATCATCGCGATGAAAGCATCATGCGCAAATCGATCAATCACAGTTTATTATTCATTCGTTTTTATCCGACGTCAATTTTAGAACGATTCGTAAATCCGATTTGTCTGAGTATAATTAATGGATGATAAATCAATCCTGGAAATAACCTAAATCCGCCAAGGTTTGCAGTTACCACATCGAAAATTAATTTTGTTTCACTATCGCTATCCTGCGCACTGTAAACTCAACGCTTCCGCGAACTATATTTCGTACAGCGAGATTCTGAGTGAATATTGAATTTCTCAAACACCAGATGTTACAGTTTCGTCCGACATATACGACATTAATCTTTTAATACAAGGAAGTGCATGTAAAGCTATTCGGTGCTATTCGGCTGTAATATTAGAAGAAAAAAAAGATGTAATGAGGATATTTCTGTACATTGTTGAAAAATACGTTATTTTTATAATTTTTTCCCTTTCATTGAAACAGAAAAATATCTGAATAGAGTCGTTTGCGTCAATTTCCTTACTGCACACGGAAACACGCTAAAGGAAGAGAAGTGAAAATCGCACGTTCAAAAGTTGCAAATATTACTCGAAGCGTCTCAGAAAGAATTCATGCGAAGAATCTAAAGAACGAGGCGCGCTTGCTGAAGAACGCGATATTCCTGGGGGATATGTCATCGTTCGCGGGCTGCAAAAGAAGACGAGGTAACGACAAGATTATAGGGTGAAGGTTCTGGTCGGGGAGAAAATGCTAGACCAACTCACGGAAGCGACCGAGCTGCATATCGAGTAGTACAAAGCCCCTGCTTATAACCTCCGTTATTATATTTCGCATTCGTTTCAATATTAATTCGTTATCTCTTCAATTACACAAAAGCTTTGATCGTTTAATTATGTATCGTTAATAAATCATAAACGCATCTGTGATTGTGCGAACGGTGCACTTGAAAACAGACGTTCCTTGCGATATTACGTGTGTTGAAGTTGCGCTTTCAGGCGCGAATAAAGACGCAGATTTAAATGAAATGGTTCGTAGCAGAGATTTTTTACTGTATTTGCAATACAATAATAAATTTTTTACGTCAAACAGCGATAAAGCAAATGTGCATTATACCCCAACAGCTCGCGCTCTTTTTTAATCGGATTTCTGGCGCAACGTCTTCGTAGAAACGTGAATGCACCGTTCGGAGTAGAGTAATGACGATGAAGCGCACAACACGAAGGAAAAGTGCTCGCACGTTTGTGAGATAGAGCGAGCGATGCATATACTGCGCGCTGGGTGCCGCGGCTCGGCGACGGTAACGGCACGGTGCAAGCACCTCGCGATGAAATATGAACGGCGGTGCTCTCGCGGCACAGATGGCTGAATTTGAGGTCGCTGCTTCCTGCAGCAATAATGCCGTCAGATCGATAGGCCGCGGCTATAGATACGAGCGGAATAGCGCGGATAACCCCTTTTCGAATTCATTTCTTCCGCAGCACGTCTCCTGCCGACCTGGACTCTCTCTCTCTCTCCCTCTCCCCCCTCCCCCTCCCTTTCTCTCTCTCTCTCTCTCTCTTTTGCCGCCCTTCTCCCTCCGTCGTCGACCGCGTTTCCATTCCCCGCCGCGTCTCCATCATCCCTCTCTCGATCTCACCCCTCGACTCTCCGTCCCTCTTTCTTCTCCGCGCGCTCGAGGTAGAGCAGCCTTCGTTCGTACTCGTCTCCTTATCGATCCGCCTACCGTCTAGCTTACGGCGTGTGTGCTCCGGAGCGCACCTTGTACCGGAAGTGAAAAGGGGCGGGATCGTGGCACCGGTCGTGCTTGGCACGACGACGAGTCTGCTGCTCTGCTGTGCCCGTCGACGTGCCCCTGTCGATCGTGACTCGAACCAACTCAAACTCGGTGTCGCAAAATCGGGTATATCGTACATCGATCGCATTCGCATTCCGGATTATATGCCCCGAATTCAAATACCCCCCGATTAATGCGCGAATTAAAATCTCTTTGCATAATATAAACAGAGGTTTGGACGCAGTGATATGCGTCAATAATCTAAATGATAAACGATTTTTGTTGCAAAAATCTCTTGTAGAGATTTTCCAACGAAATGTACGTGCATCAATATCAATTATCTACTTAAGTATTGTTAATTCTGAAGTTACAAATCCATGTTTCTAATTTGAACATGGAGTTATTGTGTTGTCATTTTAACTGTTGTTTTAGAATTGAAACATTAATTAATTAAAATATAGCAAATCCTTTGATTATGGTAATTTCAATTGTTAAACTATTAAAATGTATACAATATAAAATTCTCAACCAAAACTTAAACAATAATTTTTGGACATTATTTTGTTTTTCTTTTTTTTTTATTCTCTGGAAAACTTCGAACATTGTTCTATAATAACTTCTTGTGAGTTAAATACGAACAGACATTAAATGGACCGGCAGAAACGCGCACAACGGGGAGATGAGACCGTAAATTTGATTAGTCTGCGAATGCGGGAGAATCCGCACTTAAACAACCGCACGCATGCATTGCTAGAGACGAATAGAGACAACTTGCAACAGACCACACATGTTCGAGAAAAAATTCTTAAATCCTGATATAATACATAATATACGATACAATTGTGTCGGAATGAGAAAATTGAGAATAAATCTCTTATTTTTATTTATTAAAAACTATTTTACTTTTCGATAAAATTAAGACATAAAAATTATGATAAAGCTTGAATTCAGTTAAAAAATAATATGCTTAATGAATGTAAATTTCGTGGATAATTTTTTTCAAAATTTGTGATATAATTGGATTTTACGATTTATTTAATTGAATATTTATTTAATTGAATGAATCAAACGAATTTTATAAATCAAACGTTTTTGCATAGATATAAAATCTCACTCTGAGCACTTTTTTTAAAGCTTTCACATCTTTCTTCCCTTCGAGCATCACGCGGCAACGTACAGATTTGTTGGCGCCATCGTTCTTCTCGCGATTTATATTTTCTCGGTTTAAAACGATTTATTTAACGTTCGGGCTTTCTCACCAAGAATCGTAGATGCCAGCGGCGGACGAGACGATACACGGTTTTTCCAAACATTTCGTCCTTTTTTTTCACGGCGTAACCAGAATTCCTCGCAATGTACCAAACCGCAAAGGCCATAAATAAACTCACTTTGCTTCTACATATATCGGTACATGCGATATAAAACAGAGGGAAATCTCGAGTCGGAACGTGCGTTCGCGACGAAAAGGTAGGAACGAGGCTCCGACTTCAGCCTGTCGCTGTCTATAGGAACATTGACCAATGGCGACGGTGGCTGTAATTTTTAGTCACGGGAGTGTCCAGGGGGCCATTAACCCTTTAGCCTACTGGCGCGGCCCGATCGACAGCAGCCACCAGGAAGGGAGCTAGAGCACAGGTTATCTATACAGCCATACGCAAGAGAGAAGAAGAGAATCGTACCAAACGAGTTGGCCAGGAAGAGACGGGTACAGGAAAAAGAGAGCGCGCGCGAGTTTGAAGGAGAGGAAAGGAGCGGAAGAAGAAGGGATACTGAAAGAGCGAACGAGCGAGCGAGCGAACGAGAAAGAGAGAGAGAGAGAGAGAGGCGCAGGGCGAGAGTTTGAGAGGACCGGGTAGCGGAGAACCGGGTGGCGGATGTCGAGAGGGAAGAAGAGGGTGGTCGAGGTTACCATAGCGACCACTGAGAACCAAATGGACCCACACGCTGTCACGGCATGCCTGCCTTGCGAGCGAGGGAGAAAGCGCGAAAGAGAGAACGAAAGAGGACACGTTCACCACCATCGTCACCGTCCTCACAACCGCCGCCACCACCTACGCACCCACCCCCCGCCCGCGACCGTCTCTCTCTCTCTCTCTCTCTCTCTCGCCGTGGCGCGGGGCGCCTAGCCAACGGAATTATGCTAAATCCCCGACGAGGAAAATTCGCGACACGACGTCGCGACGTGTACCTACGTGCTGTATCGTCATCTCGGGAAATCTGCGCGTACAACCTGCACGCGTTCTCGGGGTGACAGTTCGATCAAGATCGCGAATCTCGAAGGCGCGCCGATGGTTCGCTTCGCTCACTCGTCATCGTGCCAGCTACGGAAAATATGCACATCGTTTCGCGCGAAATCAGGCGTCTATATGTACATAAGTCCTATGTATAAATATGTATACTGTATACGCGCACACGCTCTTACACGTTCTTATACGTTCGTCTAAAGATAATTGCGAACTACACATTTCTTGTTGGAAGCTATTATTAACTCGTATCTTATATATCTTTTTTTCTTTCTTTTTTTAGATAAGTTTTTTATTAAACTATACATTTAATTTTAAACGCCGCGTTGTTATCGCTATAGACCGCCATTAAAAAAAAAATATTGATTAAAATTGGAAATGCGATATAGGAAAGATTTTTATTTCATTTTTGAAATGGTGTAAAATCGTGAAACTTGAACATTAACGCTGCGAGAATGGAAGATACGTCGGGCACGGAAGCTAGGTATTCAGTGGAATTACAGTAAATCCGTAACGATGGAACTTCGCAAAGCGCCGTCGCGACGCCTAATTGTGCCCTGTATCGTTATTTTGAAAAGCTAGTTGGTATATTATTTCTTTAAGAAAGTGAGAAAAGAATATTATATGACAGTGCTAAATCTCTGGCACGACTTTCCTATCATTTAGTTATGAATATGTTTTACAAATTTTTTTAAACAAATGTCTAATTTATCAGATTCGGTGAATTATTATAGTTTGAAAAGGGCTATCGAACCAAGCTAAGTATCCGTGCTTTTTTTAAAATTTCTTGTATTAGATCATACAAATGTATTTATACTTGTTATTGTACAAATACAAAAATTTAAAAAAAAGCACGGATACCTAGCTTGGTTCGATAGTCCTTTTCAAACTATAATAACAAACTTTTTTTATACTGACGACGAATATATTAAGAAAATATTTTAGAACTTTCGCAAATTGAAATTGTCGCTGGTCTTTCTCTGTTTTTCCATTCGAATTTTAACTGTTCGTCATTATTATTCCATATTATTATTCTAATAGAAAATAGCTGTCAAATCTAATATAATATCTCTTCTGGAAGATATTTCTATATTAGAACGTCAATCACTTTACCGAATAAGATTCTTTTTTAACAGCAGATCTCACAGTTTTATCTATTTTAGTCAAAGTGAATAGAGAATATATTCTGGCAAAATATCGTTTAAATATCTACTATTTTTAAATTATCAAAAAATGTTCCTAGCCGTATTGACAGGTACGCGACTGCGACGATAACAGATTGAGATATTAAAGAAGCCTATGGCTTACCGCCGCCGTATTCCATATTCACGTGTAAGCCCGAGCATCGGTCCTCCAAGTCGTGTGCGACGTGGAAGATAACAAATCTTGAAATATGTTCAGCCCCCGAGGTGGGGTTTGCGACAATACAGGGGGAAATTTCGCAACCCCTCTATATTATCCCCCTGCACATATACGCTCACATATGCGCGCGCGCGCGCAT
Organism: Tetramorium simillimum; assembly: GCA_011636635.1. Taxonomy (NCBI): domain Eukaryota; kingdom Metazoa; phylum Arthropoda; class Insecta; order Hymenoptera; family Formicidae; genus Tetramorium; species Tetramorium simillimum. The sequence goes on from VBVQ01001386.1 coordinate 17,054, forward strand.
ATTCATGCACGGCGCTACATTTCATCTTCATCCTAGCTACAAGCTCGAATGAACTCGTGTCCTCGCGAGGCCCTGCTGATTTGTGTAAACGACCGTTTCTAGGGCGTGCTTCCCGTATCCTAGAAAACATTTTCCATCTCGCCCCTGGATACGGTAGCCTCGGGTTACGCCCCGTTTTATGAAAAACGAGACGGGACCGGAGGCGACCGGTTCCACGGACGGACGAATGTTATTTTTTTTTTTTTTTATTTTAGGAAATCGGACAGAGAAAAGAAGGTGTTCATAAATTCGACGACGGATGAAGTGCCGCGCCGTAGTGGGCACAGCGGTTAATATCGTTTGACGAAAAAAAGGCTTGGGTGGGAGGATCTGTTTTATGTACGAAAAGTATCCTTGGCGTGGCACGCACGCTCACACACGCGCTCACACATGCGGCGGCGAGGCGGGTCGGGTCGTCTGGCTGGTATCAACGGACTTCATTCTCGTCGGGATTGTCGGGATACTCTCAAGTCGATCGTTTTAATGGGATTTTTAAGTGGCACGCCTGCCCTTATCTACATTCAACCCTGCGCGGCCCACCCACGAAATTCTTTTCTCGGAAGAAGTATTATGACCCCCCTAGAGTATTCTATAGTGGTGGTCATGGTTCTTATAGACATTTCACAAAAATTGTGAGCAGGAGAAAAATGGTCGAGACAATCGTGCGCCCCACCTTAAAGGGTTTGTTAGTTAAACAGCGTACCTCTCTTGTAAGCAGGCCAAACGTATTCAAATATAAATACACGTGTGTTTTTTTTTCGTCGATTTTCTTTAAATATTGCGTTGATCGATCCTTCTATTAAATATAAAATTTTATATCGAATAATATTTGTCACTTCACTCGATATGCAACAACATCCGTTTGAAAAGAAATCTTTAATTCCAATATTTTATGCCACGCCCTTGACACACAATGCGACAAATATTACAGCTGATGGGAACTAAGTCGAGCATTTTATACAATTACATTCCGCAACGGCTGTGCTTCCGGAATTATTATTTCGTGCTAGACGGAGCGACATTATTCTATTCTTCTCGGGCTCAAATATGATTTATGAAAATACCGCTATTACGCGAAGCTATTATCATTGTTAGCCGATCCTCTTAAAACTAGCCGCGTTTCAATCTTTCTTTTTTCTTTTTGGTCTACTCCACTACTCTACAAGCAAGCGGTTCAGTGGGAATAAGGGTACGTAGTTTCGAATTCGATGCTGTAACACTCGTATAGATATACAGTTACCATTGAGGGTTGTAACGGGAAGCGTGCGTTCGGTAACGAAATAAGCGAGGCATTGTGGCTCGTCAGGTATGCGTATTAGCGTGACAAAAAGCTAGGGAAGGTCGCGATCGCGATGACACGCCACCTGGCTTGTCACGTACCCGCATTTACCGAGGAAGGAAGGTGAGCCCTCTGCTTTATGCGGGGCACGACAAAACGGCTAATCCGGAGGGTGTTTTGAAAATAAGCGCTACTATTTAGAAGCGCGTACGTGGGCGACGGGCATGATGCGCGGTATCGGGCGAAATGAACGGCGCAAAGAATAATCGGGGGACGTGCCGAAACCGTCGCGATGCGGCGCGTAAATAAAAATGCATGCCGCTCGATGGGTAACGAACCGCGGGCGTGGACGGACTTTTATGCGTGTAGTTGTCCGGTTTTACGATCCCTTCGCTGTCTGGACGCGCGCGAGCTTTATCGAGAACACCATTGCGAAGTCGATAAATAAAGAATTACGCTCCGCTGTTCGCTCCATTCAGCGCCAGTCAGTTCCGTGGGTCAGTTACCCGATTCGCATGAAGTTTAAATATCTATTGATCGGCTCGCCGGCTACGAGACTATCGTTAACCGGATCAGCGAATCATTTCTATCTGAGACTACCGTTTATAACAGAAATATATGCCACGGATAAACATTTTTATTACTGGAACGAATCTAAAAGGAGATCTACGTAAACTCCAATCTTTGTTTTTCTAGTAAATATTGAATGTATTTTAAAGTCTCTTTCCTGAATCTCTTGCATATCTAATGAAACAATGATACTTATAATTGTGAAAGCGTTTCCGTAATGAGAAGTGTGGACAATTAGATTCGCTAATAGTTACATTTATTAGCTAAAATTGTACGTTATCTTTACCGGGGGGGAACTTGAGAGGGAAGGGAGGCAGCGGGAGACACATCCGATCGGGCGATCACTTTCAATTCTGTCATCTGCATTCGTGCCCGTCCATCATCCAGTAGTTACCTAGGCAATAAACGAATGAGCGTCCGAAAATGGTGCGGCGATCCGTGGAAATCCATCTGCTACGGTATGTAGCGGAGCGTAAGCTCGAAAATCGTGATACGTGCGTCTACATACGTCGCGATAGTAGGGTACGGGCGGAATTGGTTTGTTCGGGATTATCCATTAAAAAAAAAAATGTCGACGATTGGGAGATTGACCTCCGTCCCAGTGCCCGGCGCGAGAGCGATCGCATTCGGTGAGCGTCGCTTCGCCGGCTCGACCGACGCGATTTGTTCACGAGCGGATAATGGAAAACGCATTTTCGATGTATCGTCAGCGGGAGGCACGAGGTATTCGGAGATTCCCAATGTTTAATGCAGACGCGCACCGCGCGGAGTCTCACGCACCTCCGGATTAAACGATTTCTATATGAAAAGTTGAAAAAAGTATCACTGGAAAATCGTGACTGTAGTTTACAATAACACAGATTTGACCCAAATTCTTTAATCTGATTTTCTAAAGTCAACACATTACTCAGTAACTTAAATTAAGCTTACATTGATATAATTTGAAGTTATTTATGAGAAATATTCTTTTTATTATCCATTTGTTCAAATTGAAGTCATTGTAAACTTTCATGAAAAAATTTATTATTAAAACTCGCATTGAATTAATAATAATATGAAAATAATTCATCAGCATCGTTTTCAATATCGTGGAAAATAACATTATAGATTTTTTTATACATTTCTTTTATGAATATTATTAATTAGTCACGTCAATTATTCTAGCGATACTTGTCAATTGCATTACGCTGCTATCACAATATTTGTCGTCGTATCGAGTAGAATTGGAACAAGAAATCACAATTCGCCCAAACGATTCAAACTAATTGCACAAGCACATGTACGAGAATTTTGCATAATGGTGACCTCTTTGTTGATTGGATTACTCGGTACCGATTGGAAAGAATGCGAGAAAAATAACGAAAATGCAGCAATGTTGCACGTATAGCGTGACAAAAAAAAGAGAGAGACGATTAAATAAACGGCCGTAGGTAAAGATATAGCAGTATTAATCAAGTTGCAATTGGAGGAAGTCGGAACAATTAAAAAGCAACTGATACAAAAAATGTAGGTCGCGTATCGATCACTGCTCGCTTCCCAATGGAAACGTAACAAACATCACCGCTCGCCGAGCCGAGCCCTGAAATTGTACACCCACCCACGGTAATTCTATACAGAGGAAATTGGTATTTTGCCGTAAATCACGCGATAACCCGCGCCGTACTCATTATCAGTTTGATAATTTTCAAACTCATCGTGATTCCGCGGGGAATGGAACGTGCGTCAGAACAAACGTGCTCGTTAGCTTAACGACGGTCCTCTTCTTTACAATAGGAGAAAACCTTTCCCTCACTGTTAAAATCAAAAAGATTTTCTAAAAGCCACTCATGCCGAAGAGAAAGAAAAATTAATAACTTTACAGATTAAACCAGATTCTTGTATAAAATATGTTCATAACACACATTTTTCGTCTTTAAAAAAAAAACAAAGATATTAAAATTTCAACAAATGTGTACCATTAAAAAATATTCCATTGTTTTCTACGGTTCGTATTAAACAAATGTAAAGCGTACAGTTTAATTTATCTCGCAAGGTTAAAAAGTAGCTGTCTGAAAAGTAAAAGAGAAAAAAAGGAGAAGAATTTGTGTGGTAGATAGAGATAGAATCCGAGACGAAGAGAGTTTCTCGTTGGACCACATTGTGTGTCCCATCTCTCGCTTCAATCTAAATTGGAGTTGAGATCGAATAAGAGAGTGGAAGCGAGGGAGAAGTGAGTGAGTGAAGTAAAGAGAGTAAAAGTGAGGGGGGGGGGAATACGAAAGAGAGGAGCAACGAAAGATAGAAATTAGCAAGACTGGGTTGGTAACGCGTGGAACGTGCGTACGCATTTACGCACGGCATTTTGCATTTATATGTACACACGTGTGCACGTGTGTGCAGTTGTACGCACGCGTGCACATTTGCGTGTCTGATAAGTACTGTGCTTTGAGGAAGGCCGAGAGGAAGGGCCGCGGAGGCGATCCTAATTACGCGAGTGCCTCGGGAGGTGAGATTACGCTAAACGCGCCCTGATAAACACTCTCGTTTTTCAACGGAGCGCTGCGGAGGAAAAGACGAGAAAAGAGGAAAGCCAACCGGCTACTCGTATCTGTCTGATGGCGCGCACTCGCCCTGTCTTTTTACCGCTCCGTTCTTTGCCGCCACGCGTTGCACGTGACCCCGTGAAATGATCGCTCGTTAACCGCAACACCGTCTCTTTCTCGTCGCAATGATAAAGTCGCTCTCGCACGCTAATTATAAGGATAACAGATTCCGTTAGCTACCGTACACGCGGAATCGTGGAGAAAATAGCTTATTATCTTGTTATAAATTGAATTTTATCGTTTAAGAGTTTACTCTAAACAGTTATTTCTATTTGTTGAAAGTTATTGTTATGTTTTTTTGTTAATTTAATTATAAACATTTAGAATCAAGAGAAATTAAAAATGAACAAATAATTATCCTACAACTTTTGATACAATACTATCAGTTGAAAGTAAAATGAATTATCTAATTTTATTTTCGTGCTTTAATGATTTAATATTTTTCTTCATGATTTTATCAGAAAGATAATTTTTTCATACTCTTGTCATAAAATTTAAAAAATTCTATATCAGTCCATTAAAAAAAATATCTTAAAATTACACAGAGACTGCCTAACAACGCACATGCTTTCTCTCACTAGCATCGCAAAAAAATCTTAATCGAATTATCTCCAGACCCTTGTTAAATCCAATACAATCCCTGCTGTGTGGCGTCGGTTAGCGATAAGAGTACCACGATCTCTCTTCACTAGTCCTAATCTTTTCTATTTCTTTCTATTCGATGACATAAGCCACGTGCTTCTGTCAAAGACGGCAGGCCTCCACGAGCCACGTGTGTTTCTAATCTCTTATCTCTTATTGACCCCAACAATAGCCGATATTCTTGAACCGATAATGACACGTGCCGCGCAGATGCGTATGCACAAGGGAAAAGTGCATACACGGTCGCACGCATTCTCGCTCTCGCACTGGCAGTCGGTTAACGCATCGTTACGTAAAAGCGTAACGATGCATGTCAAATTAACGTAAAAGAATCAGATTACACTAAATTATAGTGACAATAGTAAATTTTATCTCATACATATTTGTCATTTCACACAAATTAGATATGCTAATTCTTCATAATTTCTTTTATGAAGCTTAATCAGAAAAATATTAGAATATTTAACGCAGAATGAGAACACGAATATTTATGATAATATTTTTATTATATAACGTACAGCGATTTTTGATAGTTAATTTATAACAATGTTGTCATAATTAATTTGATTTCCATGCTGATGGAAATATTTATAAAATTATAAATTCTATTTTTCGGTAGAGAGCTCATTTTTATATTTAATTTCTGCTCGTATAATTCTGACGGCACTTAATGATATTGGTCATGTATATTGGTACATATATAAGTTTTCCTTTATCTTATAAATTATAAACGTGCCAAGGCATTGACCCTTTGGAAGCAGTCACTGCTTGTTTGAAATCGTAAACTTTTGTCACGCCTACGTTACACCAAGTGTGACATTGTGTGACATGCGCGCCTTTAAATCAACCATGACAACTTCCGAGTTATTTTCTATAGAAAAGGGTGAGAATGACAAGACAGAAGAAAACAAAATTATGATGAATAACAACGTGACATAGTGGCCCTCATTTCGACATGTGATACCAAGCATTGCTACCATCAATGTTTACCATTATCTACATTTGTTTGCCAACAGGACAGAGTAATGAAATATTGTGAAATACATTTGTTTTTTTATCGTACTTCTCATTTAAATTTAATTGTGATTTTTTTAACATTTGATAAAATTAATATCTCCAAGTATTAAAGATGAATACAAATATAAATATGAAGATGAATAAGATGACAAGAATAAAAACAATAGAATAACAACGATAGTAGAGATAATAATAGCATTGTTTAGCCGTTTTAGTATAAAGAATTTAATCTGTTTCAATAATCTTTTAGGTTCGTGAAATTCTTAAGGTTAAATTTGAAAGATTAATCTTCCAAGAAACGCCGTCTTTGGAAATTTAAAATAGAATCTACTATAATCGTTTTCGTATGATGAATGCAATGAATCCCGAGATTGCACACGTCTGGCTCAGTCGCACATGAGTTTCGAGATCGCTTCGTGTAAGAGAGAAACAAGACTTCTCATTTGATCCACGGACGACGGCCGGCGCGTGACGTGTTCAGTTAATTACCGAAAAATGCCTTAATTGTCTCGACGACTGTCGTGTCTGCTAGGCTCCATCTGCATAGAAATGTTCCCTTTGGAGAACTTCCACGAAGACTGTCGTGTATTTGTAACAGATACTATTTTTAAACCCGATACTATATTTTTGCTGATAAATTTTTATAATATAATAATTTTAAGTCTAATTAATATTTTTGCTAATTAAATAGTAGTAATAAAAATAACAGTTACTTTTTAACGAAACATATTTTTATTATGTTAAAACAAATTTTTATTATATTAATGTATGAAAAGATTTAATCATGATATAATGGAACATTGCAATTTTCATTTAAAGAACACCAGAAACGATTCAGACACATTGTGTGTCTCCGAAAGGGCTTTAACAAATTATTATTACTTTTATCGTAATTATGGGAGCACGTAAACCGATTACATTTTACGCACCAAGAAAGTTATATGAAAGTTCTGCGGAGCGAGAAAAGCGATTTGCGTTTAATTATAATTCCAAAGGCGGATGCGCAACATTATTGTTAGTCCATTTTGTTATTTCTACGACGGCGGAATTGCATACAATCCTGATTGCACGTTGTCAGTGACACGGCGGCTAATGACTATAACTGCCGCGGTCGTAAACTCGTAGCCAATCATGCCGGGATTTAGATACTAAAAGTCGTTTGTGCTTTTACATTCTGAGCGACCGGACGAGGAGTGCCAGCATAACGACATGCGTTATGCGTTGCACGTGTTCCTTATACCACAGCCCGGTTCACATGTGAATCATCCTAAGGCTATAGTTAACAAGCAAACTGCTGTGAAACTTGTATCCTAGGATACAAGCTTGTTATAGTGCAGAACAAACAACTTGTTTCGAGAGATTTGCCAATAATTAAGTTTTGTATCGCAATTAATAATTTTATATTGCTTGGAATACATGAGATTAAATTAGGAATATTAAATTGTGTGGATAGTACTTTATAATTAATATATCGCATTTTCGATTCTCTCTCTCTCTCTCTCTCTCTCTCTCTCTCTCTTTCATCATTATCATCACATTTATAATATATATATTTTTTTATTACATTTTTTTTTAACTTTATTCCATTATACATTCAAGGCATGTTTTATATATTTCGTGGGGGACTATCATACATCATTCTAAACGTGCAGCCTCTATAATTGAACCAATTGTTTCATTAAAAATAAACTCGCATAAATGGATGCCAGTATATGGCACTCTGTAGCGATGCGAAAATCTTATGAGACACAATTTAATCTCTTGTAGTGCGATGCCTCGAATAAAGCAAAGTGCATCTAAAATCAGCACTATTTTCATTATAAAGCATGAAACATAAAATACGTTTAGGGCAATTTTTTAAACTAGGAAGTATGAAAAAATTAGGGCTCTTTTAATTATAATACATACTTTTACATATCATACGTCATTTATCGATAAATTTAACACTATTAAATGAGATCTTTATGCTAAAAAAATTGAAATTAAATAATTCCACACAGCACTAAAAATATAATGAAAATATGCAGGCTATTTCAGAGCACTTTTAAATAAATCTCGGAATCGAATTTAAGAAATGAATTGAGAAGCAACTCAAGTTTCAAATTCTTACGTGAAATTAATATGCCCCGGCTCGTGCTATTAAAACGTTTGATCGTTGTACTACATTGCAATTAGTCTTAATTGTTCCACCGTCCTTCTAAGCACGTCCCGCTTACCACCTTCTGCATTGTCCGGTTGCGATAAGCACGCGAGGGCGGAATCATGACGTGAAGTTTAATTGTGCAAAGCTCTCTCCAGAATTACCATGTGTTTCCGCTAGAGGAAGAACGATAGAGACAGAGTGAAGTGAAGAGAGGGTGCACAGGTGGAAAAGGAAGAGACGTCTACAAGTTGAGAACACTCGAAGCAACAAAAGGGACGGAAGTAAACTCGCGGTTACGTTACATCGTAGAAATTGTAGAAATTACTCGTGAAGATATTTATGTTACCGCAAAGGAGACCGACAGCGAGAGAGAATGGAGGTCGAAAATCTCTCTCGACCGTCCCCAGAATACCCGTTGCATCGTTGTTTACGTTTTATCCGGTACAGACGGCCGGGAGAAATCTTATGGCTCCTTCAGTCTGTCGCCGTCAGTCCCTTCAAGAGGCGCGTTGATGGCCCTTTTTTACTTGTCGCGGCCCACTGGCGAGAGAGCGTCCTTTGAACTCCCTTCATTAACACCTGGATCGCCGGATATTACCTCAACCTCCCTCGATCGTATCCTTTGATCAACCCCCTTTCGGTCTCCGCGACTGCAGGCGTAAAGTAATCCGCGGCACCGGCCGCTTTCAAAGAATTTTCCGCTGGCTTCCTTAACCGAGGAGGGGAGAAAAAATAGCAACCCTTTTGGATTTTCGTACCTCGTCGGGCAAAAAGGACTGCCGACCGAGCACCGGAGGATCCCTTTTACCCTCTTTCGCACGGTTGACCGACGAATCCCGAGTTTCGACCTCTCGCGAAGGGGTCGGGCCCTCACGATTCCCGACGTTCCGATGCGAGACGCATATTTGACTGCGTAAGGTCACCGGTCAGGCGAAGTTTAACTCGGTCGAATTAACCTTCCCATTGCACCGCGATCAATCCGAGAAACTGCATCGAACTCGTCCTTTCAAATTATTAGGAAACAAATTGATTGATTATTACAATTGATAGATTATTAAAGCACTGCTGTTATCAGTTGTTACATACTTGTGTCTTTCTTGAAGCTAATAACTTGTCAAAAGTCTACAAATTTTTAATTACTTAAAAAATATTTTAATATTTTTCGTCTAAGAATAAGCACAATTTTCTTCAACGTGCTCTTCTTGATTTGGAGGGGAGGGGGATGTGAAAAATGGTAAATTTATATAAAATTTTCAAGATTTATGGTGAATGATCACATATTAATAGATAGAAAATCAGTTGATAAAAGGATTATTAAACGATAAACGAAATGTATATATATTATATCTTTTATTACATAAATATATCTTTTATTACAAGTTAAAATTGTGCCGCGCTTAAATAATATTATTTAGGAATATTGGATAAAGTGGAAGACCGCGAAGAAATACGATCGCTTCGTGCTGCCTCAGAGAAGCCAAGAGAGCGAATTTGACTGTTATTCAATCGCGTAAACATTCTCATTTGCGCGTTCGAAGGTATGGATAGCGTCCAACCGGGCGAATCTAATATTAAAACGCGCTAAATTCTGCTTGCGTAGAATCTATCTCTCAAAATAACTGCTTCCAGTGTACCCTCGATGTTGCCCATACAATCGTATCGACGTGATATCGGAGTAGCGGGAAGCGGTCCATTGTCTTCTGTACGCCGTCTAACTATGCACAAAAGCACATACATATCGCGGAAATTGCCGACGTAATTATCCTTATCTCTAATTGAGAAACTCGGTCATGCAAAACGATACCACGCCGGTACGATAACTAAGAGAACAATCCGATCTTCACCGGCAGTCTGTTATTTTATCGTTAATTATTATTAATTAACGTTACGTATTTCGAATTTTGATCTAAATTTTGTCCCAAAAAAATATCCGTCTCACTCGGCACGATCGCAATTTACGCTCTAGCTCTTCTCGATTTTCTCCTTTTGTTTTTTTCGCAAAAGGAGCGAGACGCTGCGACAGGTTAGAGCTGTTAGAGTCACGAGAGAACGTCACCGAGAAGAAAAAGAGTTTTTTCCGGACTTTTCTCTCGAGCTTCTTCTCCGGGCGCCATGGGCGTCCGATCGAATGGGATATTGGAAACTTTATTCACGGCTGTCAGTGAAGAAGGACGAAGCCCGAGCGTAGGACGAGCCTCGGCGCTCCTCGAATGGCGGCGGCTGTAAACCATGCATCTCGTTCTTCCCATTCAATAAGGGGATGCGCAATGATTTAGGCGAAGCTGGCCGGCCGAAAAAGGTGCAATAAATAGGAAAAGCTTACGTGCCCGGAATCCTATCGTGGCCACCCACGCCCTTCGGGATCGCGTCGATCTTCGGAGGGACGAATCGTCGTAGTCGGACATATGGGCGCGAGGGATAGCGGGCGGCCCTCGATATTCCTACGGAATAGATTTTCTTCCCATTGCATTCACGTGGATCGTCCTCGACCGTTCTCGATTGGACCAAGTCGTCCGAGAATACGCGCACCTATCGGAATAGGGTGGCATAATTCCGGTCTGATAAAACACGGATGATCGACGAAAGAGATCCCCGACCCGGGGACCGTGTATGTGTGTGTGTGTGTGTGTGTGTGTGCGCACGCACGTGAGGGTGTCTTTTATCGCGGCCTTATCGAGACGGAAAATCGACTGGCTGGCTTATTGACGATGCCATTTGAATGCACCGCGCCCCGACAGCCTACGTATGTATATAATGTACGTACGTGTACGCGCACGTGTACGCGTAGCTCGTGCAGTTCATTCGTGATCGTGCGGGTTTCGACCCCCCCCGGGGGGGGGGGTCCGCTATGCTATGAACGCCCGGTGTGGAAGCCAGATTAGATTATGGAATTCAATTAATTAAAAGTGAAACTCCGTCCGGCGTGGTCCGAGTTAGTCCGCGGCTAGTCGTCGGAGCTTTTTTTCTCCGTCCTGCTTGCCGAGATCGTCTGCGGCTAAAAGCTGACCGGTTAGAAAGACGGGGTTGCAGCCATTGTTGGAGCGTAGCGCGAGAAACACTTCGAGTTTCTATCGATCCCGGCGAATGGTTGTGTGTAATTGAACGGTTAGCCGGCTTTGCGCCCGCGGATATTATCACTAGTTAAAATTGCACGAGATGGACATCCTTTTTGAGTCGTATCGGTTTAGCACCTTTCGGGTTGTCAGCTCGATCGGCGTAATCTCGTTATCGCGAGATATATATCGCGAATTGACGCATATGAATCGTTTATGACACGAATGTGAAATAAGCGCGGCTGAAATCTGGGATTCCTTCCGGTTAGCGTCAATGTAATTAAAGGTAATTGAACTATTTCGTGTATAAATATTCGGGTAAGCGAGCGAACACCTCGCCTCGCTTGGGCCCGTCACGTGTGATCGCGGAATTTAATTGCGCCAATTAAATTTCGCTCTTGATTCGACAAGTCTCGCTATATATTATTATGCAGCATATCAAAAATCGCATTTGCTATGCGCTGCGCCAGTCATTGAATTATACGTCATACTGGAGTACGTCATTGTTTTTCGCATGGCCATGGACAAGGATCGAGAACTGTCAGTTCTCGTCTAGTAAATTCCGAATGGTTGAAAACATAAGTTTGCTTGTGTCATTGACGTATGACCAACGGCAAAAAAGTTAATAAATTACTGTCGTATTGACATTTACTTGTTCCCTAATGTATGCTGAAATTTAAAATATGATGACAAATATCGGATGTAAATAGAAATGTAAAAATTTGATTATACGGGCAATAAGAGATTTCGGCAAACTTTTATTTTAAACGAAATCATTTTTATTAATTCAACTTGAGATAGTTGAATTTTTTAACAGCATCTGGTAAAAGATATATGCATGGGCAACAGATATGTGGTAAATTTTTTTTATTACGACAGACAGCAAGTTGAAGAGAACCGATTCTCTGTCAGCCGTTTCTCTGTCTGTTTTTAATAGAAATCGTACGTTTTCGATACATATATAGCTCAATGACGCTGACCATGTAAAATTGAATAGCAATATTTGTTTTCCACATAGCAACGTGAGATTTCATACCGAACGGTAATTTTAGAAGTATGATTGATTTTGTAACGTATCGGGTTTCTGTACACCGTTTCAGTCGACTTATCGGCGTACTTCGATCACCAAATGGTATCGATGTGCGCAATCTCCTACAAAAATGGGGAACAAAATTAAATAAATCAAAGGATGGACAAACGGGTGGATGGAAGGGGGGAGGGGGACTCGGAGCCACCCTCTGTGTCCCTTATCTCCCGTCTACCTACGAACGTTTCTAGGGTCCGTCCCTATGGTCGGGGGAATCCTTCGTTTACGATTCTAACCCGGACGAATCCCTTAAGCGAGATTTTCAAGACTGCGCGCCCGTAACTCGTAGAAATGGTCCCGCCAGGAAAAACTTACCTTCGAACGACCCTAAACTTCTCACCGCGTATAAACTACAAAATACGGACGGAGGTGATTCCTCGTACATTCAGTGAATTACAATTTCAGCTTGCCCGGTAAAATTGATAATAAATAATTAGGTACCAATGAATATTCTTCTATCCACAGATGGAAAAAATAAAGATACAATAATAACTTTTTCAATAAGGTGGCATAGTTACAAAATTATTCAATTGAAGTTTAAAAGACTTTGACTAATTATATCTAAAAGGCTAAGTTTGACAAATCTTTAGCTTTTAATTATCTTTAATTACATTTTTTTCTGTAACAGATTTAACATAAAGTTCAAGTTGTATTGATATTTAAAATTTGTATATTCGGGATGTGTCCTACAAATTTTTTTAAATGAAGACTGACTCCGAGCTCATCGCGGTGCTTAGAATCCGCGTATATTTTATATAAACGATATTTCTAGCAAAAATGGGATACGCGATCTTTAAAGAGAAATGAAGTACAACGCGAAACAGTAAAACTGGTAAAATTATACGGGAGAAGAAGTTGTGTGCGCAAAATCGACTGCACTTTTTTACGTCTCCGCCGGTGGTGCCGCGGAGAATGGCGAATCCAATTATCGATTCGCACGTGCAGATTTTTAGCCATGCATATTCACGCCAGTGACCGCCAGTTATCGTCGCTGCGCTTTCCATGGACGCATATAAACGCACAGTATGCGTAACGACGCAATCAAAATGATTTCAATTCACGATATTAGCGGCGCCCATTGAATCGCTCACGAAAAATAAATCGCATGAAATAACACAAATCTTGTTTGGTTCTTGCAATGCGCTTCGATATATCTGGCGCATTCATTTTGCATGCTCATTCATGAAATGCGGACAATTTTAATCAGAGCGTTCGTCGAGAGCGCATATATGGTAGATGTTTTTTTTTTCGCGCCGAGATTACATATCGTCGCTAGACATATTCGGCAAATTCGGCAAATAGATGCATATCGAAACAATAGCGGGCAGTTTGCACAACTAGTTGTGCTTCGTAGGAGTATGCGGTTCTCGAATCATTACGAGAAAGATTTAATTTCAAGTTTGCAGTTTGGTTTATCAAAGCTCATTTCGTAATACAACACTTTCAATAGCCCGTACATTAGCCATTCGCAATGTGTACGGTTCGTTAAATAAATAATTTGAAACATTAATGACCGCGGCTCAGTTTAAGCGCTGTAATATTTGATCGATGCGCCATGTGCACTGCGTACGATCGTTGTCGCATGCGCGTACAGAACGCTATCGTTTGACGGCATCGTTATTCAAATCGTTACTATTATATGTGGACTTGTAATCATAACATCCTATGTCCAGCGTATCCCTGAAAACCTTCCTTTGACGTACATTTCATGGATCGTAGACTCCTGCACAATGTATGCATATCGCGCGGGTGTATTCACGGTCGATTAAATGCGTCCATTTACGCGTCATCACATACGCAAGTAATTTCTCATTGCAATAGTCCAATCTGTCGTCCTTTATGCGGATTCTCGTTAAAGAAATTAACAAGATTGATTTGTCGATATTTGCGTGAATTCCCATACAGTTAAAGATAAGTATCTTTTTCAAGATACTTCTCAGATAAGAATTAAAAAAATGTATGAAACAAATAAAGAAAGATCGATTTGCTTAGGAAAATTAAAGTCAAATTTAAAACTTAAAAATAAAGACGGAGATTATAAACAACGTTGATCTCGTTCAATCTCTTTATTAAACCACGTTATCAATGTTCACAGATATATATTTTATTACAGCAACATATGGTAAACAAACTTGGATAATCCGCAGTTGTAAGAGATATTATAAAGGCGCTCACTCTCGACATACGGTCCTCGAGGTGAATTTGAGAATAAAAAAAAAAAGTAGTATCGATGCCCCGGAAATATCGCGATATCGCACCCTTGAAACCCGCCCTTAACGCGGCTTTCGGAAGCCGAGTCCTTCGCATAACGTACGCGTATCACGTACGTGCAATCAGGAGGGAGCGACCGAGTAGCGAGGCTTCGGTGTGTACGTATGGATACGTACGCAACCCACATAGGATTTCACGTACACGTACATGTATACTAAAGGGGGTACACAGCATCCCTGTGCATGCAGCCTCGAAAGCGACTATTCCCAAGGCGGCTATAGAGCCACTCGAATACATTCTGCTTTCGTTCCTGAATGCAAACCGGAATGATAGCCAGCTGATAGCACGACCGAGTCACGATCGGTCACTTTGACAAACCCTCCCTCGGTAGCCGAAGCGTCCTGCACGAATCATCACTACCCATCCCGTCTTTGCGCTCTCGTCTCTGCGCCGGAGACGATTCACCCTTTCAGATTCTGTGCTCGGATAATTTTCCTAACGAATCGGTTTCGTGTGTGGAGTCGTGAAGCGACCACGGTGGAATTAAATGGTGGATTAATCGATTCTGGTGCACAGTAGCATGCTATGATTAGGACTAAATGATAAGGAGAGAGAGAGAGCAGAGTATGTGTGTGTCAGCACTATAGTACACTGTTCCTTCAAAGCAAAACCGTAATTTTACGGACATTCTGGATCGTGCGTAGAATTTAATAGGCCCGTGGACACATGTACATTTATGTTTTACTTTTACCCCAGGGACGATCACGTGCATTTGCGAAGTGAATGCATTAATGGAGTTATGTATATTAATCATATACGGTTTTACAGCATTCCCTTGCGATTAGTTTGCGCATATTGCAATAACATAAATATTTCACATGTGAATTAATTGTTAGATTTATTGATTTTTATAATTATCATAATAAGCGGCAAGAGATATTGTCCACTTAATAAGGACAAATTATTCGTTGACTCGAAAACGTATTGATTTAAGTGAAGGAAATTTGTGTGATTTGCAAACAGCAGAATAAAATATTTACGGTTTCTATGTATGAGAGAATAGAATATAGGAAACCGTTTATAGGAAACCGTTGATTAAATGGGACAATTCGTAACGAATGATAAAATTAATAATTATCACAAGATCATTGAAAACTAACGGGCATCTATTTATTATCAGGCATCGTAAGACCATATTATATTATTGTTATTAATATAATATGTTAATTATATTGGTCATAATTAGTTATATATTAAATTACAATTATACCGATTAATTTTATCATTGAAAATTATATTGCCTCATTTATCCAAAGCTCGCAATTGGTCCACATTTTATCCGTTCGACTCTGCGCATGTTAAATTGAAATTTACATCATTTCATATTTATCTTTCAAGGAGATACTTCTGCAAGCTGACAACGCTTAAAGAAAAATTACGCTAAGTTGCTTCTTGTAAAAAGATTCATCGACATGAGAAAAAATCGTCTTAGCCCTCCGCCCCCCCATTACTTTTTTGTCAATGCCTCGTCATCCCTCGATGTTCCTACGAAGATTATAGCTGGCTACGCCAGCTGACTGCCCTTAGCGCGGGCTTGACATATCGTTTTGATAAATCGCAACAATTACTCAACACTACTCTAGTGCGCATATGCCCCAGGAAATCGGGGTTGCCTCAAAACTCATCTCACCCCTACGTTGTTCTGTAGCTGGGAACGCTTTTTGTCGAGGCGTGTCCGATATACTCAAGGATTATGCGAACGACGTTCTGCCTAATTGTAAATCGATATTGTTCCGACCCTCGTCAAATTAAACCGACGTAATAATATTGCATATTATTGGAAGAGATTGCAACGTTAATAATTATCGCTTTTCTTTTTAAAAAGTTTCCCACACAATTTACTCTATACATGTATATTGATTTTATTTTCTAAAGAGATTTTATTTTTAAAATCAGGAATTTACCAATGCATTGCAGTTTTCTATATTTATAAATACTAGTGGTGGTGGACGCGCGCTTCGTGCGCGAAATTTCTCATTATTATATAATGAAACGATTTTTGTAAAGATTTAAGATTAAAAATTTTTTAATTCTTTAATCTTTTTCGATAATCTAACGAACCGTCGCAATAATTTTTAACTGTCACGTAACTTTTTAAAAAATAAAGCAAAAAATTATTTTTAAAAGCAAGAAGTAGCAAAAAATTAGCAAATAATTCTCATCTTACTGGTTACGTTCTGATAATTTGGCTCAGGTAGCTTAGTATTCCTACCTGTATATTAAGTTATCTGAGCCAAATTATCACAACCTAACGAATAAGATATGAAAATTATTTGCTAATTTTTGCTTCTAAAACTAATTTCTTTGCTTTAATTTTTAAAATGTTACGAGAGTCTTGCTAGCTCAATATTAAATAATTTTTTAAAAACTAAAGCAAAAAAAATTAATTTTAGAAGTAAAAAGCAAGTTAAAGTTAGAAGTTACAAGCAAATAATTTTCATGAATTCTATATCAATCGATATTATTATAGAATAAATTTAGTCTGTTTTAGAAATGCATGGAATGGATCGTGCTATATTATTTTTTATCGCATTTTCCTTTAATTTCATTAACCGTTTTGCAAAAGATGAAGTACGTATTAGTGACAAATATGAATAGAAACACTGAATTTTGCAAGGACAGAGACGCCGGCGGGCGCGAAATTATAGATGCGTATCAACCGCACGTGAACCAAGCAGATAATGCGCGAAATGAATAGGTCGGCTCGACAATGAGGGACCACCGTGACTCTTTCATACGCTTGATCCGGGCTTAACTCCTCTCCCCTTAATCAGTTTCCGATCCCCTAATGATTTTGGGTGCGGTTATGATCCTCATGGTGCGTCCATTGATCGTCAATATGATGTGCATCGCCACTGATACTAGATGCACGAAGGTAGAAACCTCATATCGGTGTTCCATTTATCGTTCATAAACTGGTCATCCTTTGATATCAATTTTGAATACCATTCAACGGTCACAGATGATTCTTGAACTATCCTCAATTTGTATTCCAAATAATTCAGCGATTGCTCGTATCTACGTGACAAGTGTCTAATCTTTATTAATCTTTAATATTTATGAAAATTCTGCGAAAACAATAACGCTTTCGCAACCTATAAAAATAATTTTCAATCCGCAAGCAATTTCGAGCAAACTAATGTTGTAGGAAAAACTAGTGATTGTCGCACATAATGGCAATTATTCACGCGGTTGAGGACTACAATCAAATTAATCAAGCCGGAAGTGAAGAGTAGGCGCGGGACAGAAAGCGGATAAGAGAAAAGGATGGAGAAATACTCAATTAAGCTCCGAGGCTTTTCGTCTCTCCTGGGGTCTCCGAGATTTATCCTGGAAAACCGGCTGTGCCGGTTGCGTATTTAAATCATGGCGCTTGGAAGGGGACAGTGAAATTGACGAGGACATAGAATCCGAGACGAAAGCTCTCCTTTCTCCATTAAACAAACCTACAGAAAAAGACGAGTGGCAACGCGCGAGTCTGTGGTGATCGAGAGTAGTTAAGATTGTTAACCTGTTGGATCGATTTCTCGTGGATACACTACGAGATCAGGTTACGGAGGTTCAAGAGGCGGACGTTAAGATGTCGAGTGTACCCTTGAAATGCCGATGGCACTACTACCGAGAAATCCTCTTCATTCCCTATCTTTCGTAACCAACAACTACCTTCTTGGACAAGCAAGCAAATTTGTAGTTTATTTCCTACATGGAATCCTCAAATATTGTATTAAGTGATTAACGTGTATTCTATTTGGTAAACAGGTTATACATATAAAATGAACAGGGGAGAGAAAGAGAGATGTTTTAATTATTTAGGCACATTTAGGAAGAGTGTTGTATTTTTGTTCCTAAATCAAGAGAATTATTTTTAACAATGTTTTATTGATTTTTTAAAATAAAAAAAT
>VBVQ01001387.1:0-35672 GCA_011636635.1 Tetramorium simillimum
CGAACGAAACCCCATTCCCCTGCCACCCGCGCCCTCCCAAGTGGTTATAGGGCTCTAGGCGAAGGTCCACTATAAAAAAACCTAACGCGCCATTAGTGACACCTCATGGGTGGTGTGGAAGGTCACTGTTAACATATGTATGATTTATTTATTGTGGAAGCTTGGCAAGTGTATATAATAAATTTTTATTAAAACAAGTATACATACAATTCATTTCAATATGTACGCTTAATACGTCATAAACAAATTATTTCGTGTAGGCAATTTTTGACATAATTTAACATCTATCCAGTTAAGAAATAATCTCATAACTATTGATCTCTGAGTTGCAACAACAATCGCAACAAATTGATCCCATAATTCATTTTTCGCTTCTAATTTATAATTTTAATCTGCAGTAGAATGAAAATTAATCGGAACCAATGCTAACTATTGTTAGTATAACCGACTTATAATATTGTCCATATTATAGAAATATTTTATTTACAAAATTACAATTTCGATTCCACACTGTTAAAGGACAAGCCCTTGATAAGAGAGTCCATCGGAGTCAGGCGATTCCATCCTATTTCTTAAATGTTCTAATGTATTTGCTAAATGTTTTTGTATTTGATCGGTTTCTTCACTCGCTTCCAGATTAGGAAGTTCCTCTCTAATTTTTGCAATCACTTGATTTAATATTTGCACGGTTACCTGAAAAATAAAAAAAAAATCATTAAAATTAATAACAATTCAAAAAAGCAATTCAATATGCTATTCTGTAATCTTACAACTGTGTTTCCTTTTTCGTAGAAGTAAATGTAATGGTTCAGCAGCTCCACATACAGTTGTACTTGCACAGAAGTATCCATGCATTGGCTTGCTATCCTAATACCTTTTTTCAAACAGTCTAATACTTTACTGCCTTCTTGCATCTGAAAATTGTATTATATGTTTCGTACAACTTATTTTACTATGTTAATTTCAAATGAAAGCTTTATATGTACCTCTTTTCCGCCCGTAGCCAAAGATTTTCCAGACCAAAATATGTGCGAACAAGTGGCGACTCCTCTACATTGATCAGGTTTTCTCAACAATTTGCTGGCATATAAAGCGCACTGATTACGTACAGGTTCTGCATTCTCCTCGCCAAAACAGCTCATCTGTTCGAATGTGGCGATAATCAAAGTGATTGCTGCGAGCTGTGCCTTCGAATCGCTTATTTCATCCTCATATATTGAGAACGCTTGGCTCATGAATTCATAAGCAACCATTTCAAAATTATCAAAACGAATTTCGCCGATCGCTATCGCGCCTTGCAAAAATAATCTTAAAGGTAGTTCAGCTAATTCAGCTTTCATGAGCGCTGTGATAGTCGTATGACAGAACTGAAAAATTTTTTGACACTTTTTCTGCCACATTTCATCCTGAAAAAAAAAAGAAAAGAATCAGATTTATCATTATTCTAATAAGCTTATTAAAACATATAAATTAAAATATACAAACTACAAACCTGATCTTTTAGTGATTTATATGTAAAAGCCAACTGATAACTTTGGAAAACTATGGGAGGTAAAGTGAATTTTATTCTTTTGTTACCGCCAGAACTGAAATGCTTCCTTGCTGCGCTTAATATCATATACTGCTGATCTGGCGTTTCTGATTTAAAATGATGTATTAATCTTCCGAGCAATCCCTGTTCCTCGGCAAAATCTTCAGGATCTTCTTCTATAATGGGTTGATCTGGTTGATCTTGGACCAAGGAAGCTACCATCAAGAGCACTGCGTCTACTTGCTCTTGCGTCGGTATCAATGTTTCGTTCTCCAAAATATTAGTTATTATGTATATAGCCAATGATTTTCTACCCTCATAATCGAAATAATCCAAAAGGGGTGCGTAGTGTTCAAGCTTAAGCACAGTTAATATATTCTTATAATTATCTACAGGAATTTTCATTAATCTAACTAGTTCTCTTGAAACAGCACTATTATACTCCAATCTAGAAAATAGACACGTTTAATATGAAATGTACAGTGTAAACTCAATAATTTAATATTTAATAATAATAAATAATACTCACTTATCAACATTTTGTTTCTGGAATATTTGAACAGTTGTAAACAAAACTTTATCTACGTAATCTACACGGTCAGGATAACATTTATGTGCTAAGTTTATGAGAGCCACTTGAAGAGACACGATATCTTCAGGAGGCATATCTTGCCTCGTCTGCAAAACAGATTTTTAAACAAATATATAATGTGAATTAAATGTTTTAATTAAAATAAAATGCAATATGTTTATTGTGGCTATTCTCAGACTTAAACTAGTTGAGTAAGGAATATTTCTGGTTTTTAAATCATGATAAAACTATCACACATTAGCAATATCTAATCATTGAATAGCCATTTAAACATAATCAATAATAAAATTTATTTTAATTAATCGATACCTGTATGATAGTTGCAATTTGATCACTAAATACGTCAAACAGTTTAACATCTTGTGGAATTCCTGGCACTTGGTTAGGACTTCCTGGTCCTCCTACGCCATCAGATCGTTGACTAAAAGCTGCAAGTCGATCGATCAGCGATATAATTATGTTTTTAACATTTACTCCATTTTGCAATTCCGCACAAGACTTTAGGAATGCATTTAATGTTTGTAAATGGAATTCATCGGGAAAGACCTAGATATATATAAAAAAAAACTTTAATTTTTTGATTATTTTTAAAATAAAACACTTAAAGACATGTAAATATTTACTTGAATTATACACTCCATAAGATATTCCTGTGCTATTGCATCCCTACAACTGACCACTTGTTCCAAGATTCCTGGCAATACAAGCTGAAAGCAGATTGATAAAATCTGGTTAAAAAGAGATTATGATTATGATTAAAAACAGAAAGACTAAAATGTACCTTCTTATATTTATCCAATGTTACAGATTCCAGTTGACTAAGTCGTACAAGATTTGTTCCGACTAAAATTCGAAGCTCTTCCCTTTCTCTTTCTCTTCTTTCTTTATCTCTACTGTGACCTTGATGCTGCATACGTACCCATAATTTATTCATTTCTGCAAAATTCATCAGAACGAAATCTATGCTGTCACGAACCTGAAAATGAAATTGCAGGGATAATAATGTGCACGAGAAAAATTTCGTGATTTATGAAATACATACAGTTCCATCTTCATCATCGCCCTCGGAAACATCTGGCAAGATATTCCTTGTGCATTGTAACAAGTAATTCCTTAAGAAAAGACCGCGCAGTGGATGTTGCACGCCCCTACACATTTCGACAAGATCTCTCAGAAGATCTCTTTTCAAACCGGGTGTTGTCTTGATGTAGACCAGACCAACAGTGATAAGCAAGTAACTGGAACATTAATCAGAATATCTCGTTTTCCAGTGAGAAAATAACAATGTAAAATTACAAAGCAGATACATACAGTCTGGGCACAATATTGCCAACATATTGTACCAATTCATAAAGATCTGTAACTTTCCTCCCTTTTTGAAATTCATCCAACAAATAAAGTTCCAAGTGCCGTAACTCATCTGTGATTGCCATATCTAGTAATAACTGTTATAAGGAATACTTACAGTTATCAAACAACAAAGTCAGATCATACTGAACATTAATAGTTCAAGCTCTGTCATTAAATAATTAGTAAGGATACATAATTCGTAATAGCTTTTCGGACTCAGAAGGGAGGTCCTGAGTTCTCCTAACATGGTAGAGGCATGTTTTAACGCATCCATGAGCTTGGATTTGTCCAGACAGTGTTTCATTTGAAAAGCTTGAACTTTCACCACGCCGATCGCGTCTTCCAGCAGCTTCTCCTGTTCCTCCATCCCCGTTATAGCAGGTGTCATTGGCTGCGAGAAAAACAAAGATACCTACCAGGAACACCATGGTAGTACCATGCTATGTAAGCCATCCAACTCAAGCATGCACTACAGACGCAATGAAATTATTTCGAAATAAAGATGACTGGTCTATTCGTAAAAGGGCATTGACAGCAAAGCAAAGGACATAACTTTTCAGACATTCACTTTTCATACGCCACACGATACATATATCTACAACTAACTATAGTATAGGTATTTGCTCATTAAATCTTTAAAATTTATCGATTTATTAAGAAGTAATTGTTTTCAGATCAAACATCAAGTTATACACTGTAATAGACTACACAGTAAGATTAAAGTATAACAAGGCAAATATATTTTCTTCATGATTTACATAAGCGACTGGTTTTCGTACAGAAACAAAAAAATTAATTAGCATTCCTTCCTATATTATTGAAAGCCTCAACGAAACATTCCTCAAAACACGTTTGCGACATAACCTGTACAACGCTAGGCTAATTCCTCGCGAGATGATTAGCACCACATAGATCGAATCTAAAGGAAATCACTTATCCTTGCAAGCGAAATTGCGAAACATGCCTCTTAAAATTCTATAATTCTTACCATTTTCTTGAGAAGTATACACACACAATAATTATTCGTCGCACACACGTCTCGGGGTCTCTGGTTGACAACACACCAGATACGCCCGACGCCGCCAGAGTTCGTAATCAGACCGATAATCGCTCAACGACTCATCGAACGTTTTCTGTCGTGTTGCTACGCATTCTGCAATCACGTATTTATAAAACGTACGCAATAAAAAATTTTTTAATCTAAATGCAAATAAAAGAG
Organism: Tetramorium simillimum; assembly: GCA_011636635.1. NCBI lineage: Eukaryota > Metazoa > Arthropoda > Insecta > Hymenoptera > Formicidae > Tetramorium > Tetramorium simillimum. The sequence continues at coordinate 4,693 of VBVQ01001387.1, forward strand.
AATTTAAACACGTAAAATTTAATAAATATATGTTGAATTATTTGAGACATAAAAAAAGAACAAAAAAAAATAAATTAGCGACAATTCTTATAATCTATAATTAAAAATTTTTTAAATATAATTTTATAATTAAAAAACTTATTTTTAATTTTAAATTGTAAAAGTGATATTTGAAATCAAATATATATGTATGTATATAATGGAATAAGGAAGAGATGCAGTATTATAATAAATATGCAAGTAGACTTTTGTTAAATAAAAATATATTTATTGTAACCCAATGTATGCAGGGCTATGTCTGATTATCCAAAGAGTGTGCATTTGTAGGAGTCTGTTCCTAGTGAATAATAAACCTTTCTGTGAATCAATGCCAACAATAGCGGGGCAATTGTAAAGTGTAAAATATTATTTAACCTTCAGTGATTTCATATATATATCCAATTCATCTTCAGACTCGTTTTGATCATTGTATTCATTACTTGGAAGAACAGTTTCAGGGGCTTCAGAATCAAAGTATTTTTCTTCTTCATCTTGACTTCTCAATTCTACATTATCATAAGCTTCATTGTCGTCCACAGTGCTGAAAACAAATATTAAAAATATAATAAAGCAATTGTTGTATTCAAATATTTAAGAAATATTATTTCTCTATTACTTTTAATTATTATAAGAAATTATAAAATAATGTATGGCATCCATGCACACACATATACACTCACAAATGTCTTTAATTTAGTTAAGTCCAAAAACTATTTATGCAAAGTAAATATTATAACTTTACATAACTTTTCAATTTTTTAATCTTTTATATGCATATATATATTAAAAGATATATGTATATTATATAGTATCTTTAATCATATATAAAAAATTATAAAAATATTATATTAATAATAAGCTATATAAATTTAAATTACAAATATTCTAAACAGATCTATAAATATTTTATAGATCTTTTATATTTATTGATTAGCACAACATATACCTATAATCAAAATCTCTATCTTTACCATCCAGGAAACTCTGATACATGTTTGTAACAAATTCTTGCCTAAGTAATTTTATTTCTTGGTTTGATATTTTATGTGATATTTTACTGCTTTGTAATCTTTTATCTTTATCCTTTGTTTCATTTAAATCTTCACCCCATTGTTGACGATTCACTTTGTCAGAGTTTGTTTTGGATATAATACTATTTCTGCTATTATCATCGTCGTCATCATCTGAATCATTCTCCTCTTTTACTTCGTCCTCTTCCTTCTGTTGAGATTTCAAACGTTTTTGTAATTTGTCCCTCTCAACGGTTTCCATAAGTATATCTATATAATTTGCACTTTGCGTATCGATGGTATCTCTAGCTTTTCTTTCCTCCTCTGTTAAATATTGCCCTACTAAATGTTCATACAACAATGGATTTCTCTTCATCATTTCACATTCGCTAAAGTAGTCTCCCTTTTTTATCAACATCCTTAGAGCTTCATATCTTCTGTTTCTGACGTCGATATGTCGTGTGAAATTATTGAAATATCTCCGCAACCTGTTTACATGATAGACAATCTCGTAATCCTGACTCTTGCTGAAGTACTCCAAATGTTCCACCTTCAAGTAATGTCCAAATTTAGACAGAAACAAACAATGGCTCTTTTCTAACAGTTTCCCAGCTATGGCACGCTTCTCTTCAAACGTCAACTCGGGATCCTCTTTCTGCTGGCTCTTGAAAATCGCTTTGCTGTTAGCCAGATGGTCCAGAAGCTCGTTCCTGATATCATTTTTCTCCACGTCTGGCATAGAAATGTCCATGCCTTGTTTATTGCTACCGTTCCTACTCTCATTCAGCGGAGGGTCTCCTTTCGCTTCTAAAGTCATGTTTGCCTGCGGAATGCTTGATTCTTCGAGTTCAGTCATCGGAAAGTCAAGTCGAGAGTGGGAAATGGGACAAACAGAGATTTGTGTACGTTGACGCTTTATACTGTTTGTTTGCAATTAGTACAAAATTAACCTAGGACGTGCGTACATGAGAGATACGTCTCTCTTCTTATCGCGTCTATTTCTTGCGCGATTACGCTTGTGTCGTGCACTATTGTTGTTACTGGCGATAAATCAGATAAATGAGATAAATAAGCGTGATTTTCAGTACGTGCGCTTGGTTTTATCCAGAATTATTTCGTAAAAACTCGCCGGACAGTCGTCATCCAAGGCTGCGTCGCTATGCGTCATCCAAGGGAAACATAACCTGTGAGTAATCGCCGATGTGAAAGCGCAGCAACGAAATATAATGCAAACGGGAAGAAAACGATAAGTATTGCAGAGCTTATTGGTGTCGTATGGTTCAGTATTTATGGAAATTCCTCGGCCGACAGGTACGTTTTTTAAACGCGCTAATCTACATTGTTTACTGATGTTGCATTAAGCTCCTTATCTGTTCCTATAATTGATTATCAATCACGTCAATCGTCCATGGTATTATTTTATAGTTTCTCGTGTGAATTTAATATGCTGTGACGTATATTAATTAATTAACGAAACACTGTGCCATTCAATGGACAGAAGTGATACAGAAGTTTGAAACCTATAATAATCTCTTTAAACAAAATATAAAATATTTTATTTTATCTATTTTATTACTACTTTTTGCTTTGTTTGAAGCATATATATTTTGAAGAAATTTTTCTTTATAATGTTAAAAATATTCCTGTACAATAGCAATGCCAATAGTTCTATATTTACATGTCACTTATATGTTTCGGTATAAATGATTCACGTTGCTCAACAATATTTGTTTAACCTATTAAAGATAAAAATTTCTTTATCATGAGTTAATTTTAATTACAATATTGCAGTATGGCGGATAATTGGCTGGATGATGTGGATAGATGGAAGTGGAACTGGACCGAGTTATGTGGACGTCATGGAGATATTAATCCTTTGAATTCCGAGACGCACGATTTAAGTGTATGTTTCCAGCAGCTTTGTCTTCAGGTAGTACGATAAAATTTCATCTCACATTAAATGTGAAAAACAACAAATTAGCGCAGCTGGCATATCGCGTGGCTTTATTTCTCAATTTCCAGATACCAGTATTAGCTCTCATAGCTATAATTTCTGCTTACCATTGTGGAAAAAGAAGTACAGCTTTACCTCGACAACGGCATGTTTATCACGCTATCAACATAAGGATCTTAATTACAATATGTCTTGTGATATTGCCCATCATAAGGGCATATATTATTCTAACTAATACTGTCATACCTTTGGTACATAACGAAGTGCAAGACTACAGTACGCCAGTTCCAAAAAGACTGGACATTTCCATTCATAGGAACATAAATTCGCCATTGGAGAGTGAAACGGATATCGTGAGCAGGATACGTGATGGAGTAAATCACACTCTTAGATTTGTTGAATCAATTTTATCATCAAAAGACAGTGTTAAGGATATTACTACAACTCCTGTTACGTTATATACCAGCAATTATGAGTCAAATATTACCGATAAATTTACGTCTGCTAAACCAGTAGATTATCTCGTAGCAGGAACCGAAGGTTTAGCATGGGCTGTGCATCTTTGTTTTATCTTTAGCTTGAAACGTGGACGCAGCTCTAACCCACGAGGGCCAATATTATTAAGAGCGTTAATATTTCTTTTGATCGTTATTTCGGCGCTATTATTACGCAGCCACGTCAACAATAAGCCTAAAGATGATGTTTTGCCAAATTTATCGTTGGGATTCAGTATCACTATAGTCACTCTTCTGATACTGTATGTCATAACATTGATACCCGGTCCTAGTAGCCGAGAGCGGACGAGAGCATCATGCCGAAATGCTACAGTAAGCCACCATATCATATAATTATCTAATGCTTTCGTCAATCCACATTTCTGATTGTTCGAAAATACTCACGTTGCAAAATACTTACTTAATTGCCTGATATAAATTACTGGATTATCAAATACGCAGATATCACGGACTAATGAATGAATGTGTTTGTAGGTAGGAGAACGCACCGCATTACTGAGTAGTCCCACTTCTTCATACGTACAATTTCCAGACGAACAGGATCCGAGCTATCTTGGAATAGCTATGGAAGATACAACTGTTTTTTCTAAACTTCTATTCCATTGGGTAACACCGTTAATGGAAAAAGGCGTGAAGGGGCAATTAAATCATTCTGACGATTTATTCGATTTACCCGAACAGATTAGTGCTAACGCAATCAGTCATAAAATTGATCAACGTTTACATAATACGGTAAACAAGAAGGCGATTACAATTCGCAGTTTATTCATGATGCAACTCTTTTAAAATGTTTTGATCATATGTAATAGTCGGTTCATAAATTAATTCTCGTAATAATAATACATGTTAATATTGCAGCCGAAAATTGAATCGAACAACGGAATCGAAAATAATTCGGAAATACCGCTTCATACAAATGTAAGAGTAGTTACAAAAAAAGTAACACTGTTCTACTTGCTACATCAATGTTTTGGCTGGGAATTTTACGCAGTTGGAATACTAAAGTTTGTCGCAGATTGCAGCTTGTTTATGGGACCAATATTATTAAATAAATTAATAGGTTTCATTGAAGATAAGAAAGAGCCAATCTCACATGGATATCTATATGCGTTCCTTATAATATTGAGTTCTATAATTGGTACAAAATTAAATTTTCTTTAAAATTTCTCAAATATTTTCCATTTAAATCACAATAATAATAATAAATAAATGTTTTAGGTTCCTTTTGCAGTACCCACTTTACATTTTGGATGTCTGTTGTGGGTTTAAAATTTCGTTCTGCAATTATTACTTTAGTCTATCGAAAAACATTACATTCTTCTAATACTGATTTAAATCAGAATTTTAATTTTGGTGAAATCATTAATTTTATGAGCACCGATAGCGATAGATTGGTGAATAGCTGTCCTAGTTTTCATACATTTTGGAGTATACCTCTACAGGTAATTATATGATGAACTAGTACAGATACAAATCCATTTTCTTTTTATATATTAAGAAAAAGTATATTCTATATTTTATGTGAACTTTTTTCTTATTGCCTTTATATTGTTTTTAAAAAAGGAAAATCTAAAAGTATTTATGTTTCAGTTATTCGTGACATTGTATCTTTTGCATGAGCAAATCGGCGTTTCGTTTTTAGCCGGTGTTGCATTTTCAATAGTACTTATACCAATTAATAAAGTAATAGCAAATAAAATTGGTAAGCTCAGCACCAAATTAATGGAATATAAAGATCAAAGAGTAAGGCTGATGGGAGAAATATTGCGTGGGATAACTACAATTAAAGTCAATGTATGGGAGGAGCATTTCTTACGAAATATCTTCAGTTAGTATGCAATTACATAAATAATCTTGAGAAACTAGCTTTTTATCTAAATATCTTTTTTTTATATAGAGATAAGAGAGAGTGAAGTAAAATATTTACGAGGAAGAAAGTATTTGGACGCACTTTGTGTTTATTTTTGGGCAACTACGCCTGTCATTATTGCAATATTGACGTTTGCAACGTACGTATTGCTCGGAAATGAATTGGATGCTAAAACAGTTTTTACCAGTATGGCATTGTTGAACATGTTAATAGGACCTTTAAATGCATTTCCATGGGTTTTAAATGGCCTTACAGAAGCGTGGGTATCTCTTAAGAGAATTCAAAGAATGCTGGACGTATGTATATTAAAATTATAATATAAAGTACAATGCACTGTTATATTTGGAGATATTTAATTTTTATTTTAATTTAGTTATCAGATATGGACGCGTCATTGTACTATACAGATATTACTCCTGACGTTGATTTATTGCTACAAAATGTGACGTTAACTGTGAACCGTCCAAGAAATAGTGATATTGGTATAAATGCAAGTCCGAAGATTGTGAACACTCCATCTTCAAGTACCGACATTAAAAAAAGCGTTACCTTTGAAGATGATGAAGTTTTCGCCTTGTATAATATCAATTTATCTATACAAAAGGTAAGAATAAATTTTATTTAAGGTTTTTTTGAATATAAGACATATTTTAAATTCATGTGTTTTATACAGGGACAATTGATTGGCATTATGGGCAAAGTTGGAAGCGGAAAAACTTTACTCTTAGATGGTATCTTGGCAGAAATTTCAAAAACTAGTGGAATAATAGCGGTTAATGATGATCATAAAGGTTTTGGTTATGTGAAACAAAATCCTTGGCTACAACGTGGTACATTTCGAGATAATATTCTATTCGGAAAAACATATGATCATAACAAATATAAGTAAGTATCAGTTATTGCGAAATTAATGTCGATGATAAATTTTTTATGTCATATATAATTGATATTTACTGTTACAGGAATATTTTAAATGCTTGCGCACTCACGTCTGATTTGAATTCACTGCCTAACAAAGACTTAACAGCTGTTGGTGAAGCCGGAAACACTTTAAGTGGTGGCCAAAAGACAAGAATTTCCTTGGCTCGCGCTATATACGCAGATAAAGATATTTATTTGTTAGACGATATATTAGCAACATTGGATGTTAAAGTCGCTAGACATGTTTTCCAGCATGTAATTCTGGGCTTGTTACGAAAGAAAACCAGAATACTGTGCACGCATCAGACTCAATACTTGGTTCACGCAGATTTAGTTATCGAAATGTCGAAAGGAAAAATTATTAATCAAGGAAAACCGAGCGACGTATTGCCCGATTTGGAAGATTATCTTTTGTCATCAGATTCTGTTGAATCCGACATGGACATTACTTCTGTAAAGTTGCTACCAAACGAATTTAATCAGTCGGAAAACAATGAGATTGATCCATTACTTGAAAAAGAAGTAACCGAGAAAGGGACAGTACATTTCTCAGTGTATATGTGTTACATCAAGGCTACAGGACGATACTTGGCAATCTCGATATTTCTTTCTATGATTCTGATGCAAAGCTCGAAAAACATAACGGATTTGTGGCTGTCGTATTGGGTGACACACACTAACGCTACGGAGACTAATTCAACCGATACGTCCAGTCTTGGAAAATTGCAACTCTATTACGATAATTACAGTTATCATAATACGAAATATTACTTAACAGTTTATAGCTTGCTAGCCGTATTCAATTCTATTTTCACTTTAATTAGAGCTTTCATTTTCGCATACGGTGGGATACAAGCAGCTATAACAATGCACAAACAACTTTTAAAGCTAGTTATGCGGGTAAATATACGAGCTGGAGATATAAAATAATTATTATCTATTTCAATTAAAAATTATAAAAATATTGTTTCAGGCACGAACATTATTTTTCGATATTCAACCAGTCGGTAGAATCATAAATAGATTTTCATCCGATACATATACAATCGATGATTCTTTGCCTTTTATTAGTAACATTTTGATGGCAAATCTATTTGGCTTGGTTGCTACCATTATAGTTACAGCTTATGGATTACCATGGATCTTCCTCGTATTAGCACCTCTTATACCTGTCTATCATTGGATACAAAATCATTACAGGTATTATTATTGTAAACTTGTACAAATATATAGATATATAATAATTAGTATTTGTTAAAATTTATATTTCCAAATTATTTTCTAGATTAACATCGAGGGAGGTAAAACGATTATCCAGTATCACATTGTCTCCCTTGTACGCTCATTTTAATGAAACTTTGACCGGCTTAACAAGTATCAGAGCCTTTCGTACTGTACCTCGTTTCAAACAGGAAAATGAATTGCTACTAGAAGCTAATCAGAAAACGCAATTCGCCTCTATAGCTGCCGGTCAATGGCTTGGATTGAGATTACAATTTATCGGTGTTGCTCTTCTGGCTGGAGTCAGCATTATGGCAGTTTTGCAACATCAATATAATATAGCTGATCCTGGTTTGATTGGTTTAGCGATCACGTATGCGTTGTCTGTAACTGTTTTGTTATCTGGGGTGGTAAACTCTTTTACTGAGACTGAGAGAGAAATGATTGCGGTGGAACGAGTCAAACAGTATTTAGATAATGTGCCAACTGAGAATACAATAGGCGCTAATCCACCTTATGCGTGGCCTAGTCAAGGTGTTGTAGAATTCAAAGAAGTTGTTTTGAAATATAGGTAATAACTTTGAACTTTTGATTAAAAGTAATACATATTTATGATATTTAGAAAACATCACTTATCGTATTTGCAGAGATCATTTAGTGCCATCGTTGAAGGAAGTAACATTTGTCACACGACCAGCGGAGAAAATAGGCGTTGTTGGTCGAACTGGTGCTGGAAAGAGTTCATTGCTAACTTCTTTATTCAGACTAACAGAAATCAGTTCTGGAAGTATATTAATTGATAACGTGAATATTCAAACGTTGTCGTTGAAAGCGTTAAGGTAATCTTTCGTAAACTTGTAAAAAATTATCACCAAATGTTAATAATTGAAAATAATTAAAAAAAAATCTTTTAGATCCCGTTTAGCTATTATACCTCAAAACCCGTTTCTCTTCTCGGGCACTATTCGAGAGAACGTTGATCCATTGGAACAGTACACCGACATGCATATATATAAAGCTCTCGAGAAGTGCAAAGTGCATTCTTTAGTTTATCGATTGGGTGGGTTGGGCGCAATCTTAGACGAAGGTGGCAGTAATCTCAGCGCCGGTCAGAGACAATTGTTCTGCTTAGTCAGGGCAGTGCTACATAACGCTAAGGTACTTCTTACTCGTAATGTTCGAGAAAGCTGACTATCATTCGCATATTAATAACCTTGATACTTATTTATCGCCCAGATTGTCTGCATTGATGAGGCCACCGCGAATGTAGATCAGGAGACGGACAAATTTATTCAAGCGACAATAAAGTCTTCCTTCCAAAGTGCAACAGTTATTACCATTGCCCATAGAATAAGAACGATTATGCATTGTGATAGGTATTTCAACTTTCAAATTTTATGTTTACCTAATCAATAATTTGCAAACATAAAAGACTGGATCAGTTTTGTAATATAATTATTGTTAGTTGTTACTTAAAAACTTATTTGTCTTTTCTATTCAGAGTTCTAGTAATGGGGGATGGTGAAGTGCTGGAATTCGACGAACCAAATTTATTGATTCAGAATGCTGATTCTTACTTTTATCAGCTGGCCAGCCAAGAATTTTCGGATCAAGAGTGATTAAGTATATGAGGCAATTTGATTGTATGTAATGAATGCGTCTAGTATTATACATGATGATTATATACATTGTACGTATGATAGAATGTTTCCAGAGAAACGAATTATTTTTCTATGATTATGACAGGATTACATTTTTTTTAAATAAGTTAAGAAAGTGACATCTACGAATGTGAACATTTTTATTTATGAGATTTAATATAGTATATAATTATGACTGTTACTTTAAATATTAATTATAAAATATCTGACATTGAATTAATAATTATATAAAGGTAATGACATAATTTATTTATGAAAATTATATATTCATCTATATTTTATATATAATAAATAAAGTAAATAAAACATTGAACGTTTTGATTAATTTTCTATAATTTATACAGTTTATACATTCGGAGATAATCCTTTGCCAAAAATTTCATTAAAACTCTTATTTATAGGAATATCGATTTTTCAAGGATTTGTAGCTACTGCATAATTATGAAAATATTTGAATTGCATTGCTTTGCAACAAAAGTATTACTTTGAGTTGTGCTCCGAGATGTAGTTTATCCGAGAAACGCGCGATTTATATCATAATTAGAAATGCCCGCAGTTAAAAGCAAACATTTTACAATAGTGTTTCGTGGAGTTAATTAAAGCTCGGCGCGTGTGCGCGTCTTGCAAGCCACGTTCGTGTTTATGTGTCTGTCTGTATTCGCACGAGCTCGAGGAGCGGCACAATGTGTCCCGATGATACCCGGTATTCAGCCATTCGACGCATTTGCAAGACGGCGAAAACTAATGAGCTATAGCACCGGCTAATTTGCTCCCTGCTTTTTTTTAATTGCCCGACGTTTAGCAGGATATACACCCCGCTATGTCGGCGTGTCGACGAAAGCGAGACGTCTTGCGCATTCACGTCGTGCCGACTGAATTACGAGAATGCGGGAGAAGTATGAGCTGCTTGGGTCGGGAAACAAGCGCGATTCACAGCGCTAATGACGTCGTTCATTTTACACGATCGGTCGGTCTTCCGCGGCTCTCCGCGATGCAAAGAACTCCTCGAATAAGCTAAACTCCGCTCGCTGCTGCGGTTAAAGAACTATTCTCGATAAAGAGGATTTTTCCGGAAGAACGAATTAACTCCGGAAGTTTGATATTGGAAAAAGTCACGTTTTTAGATTTATAGGTTTCATCGAAAAAATTAAAGCAAATTATAACATCGCTAGTATTCGGAATATATATGTATAATATTTTAGATATATGTATATGATATTTTGCGTTATACATTTAATAGTCATTTAAAATTAATTTTAGTTTAATTGATCATTTTAGCTTGTTAATATTGAAAATACATTTCATTTCCATAATTATTCCGTTATATATGTAGGAACACTTATTTTTTATTTGTTTGTTTTGTTTGTCTATTTTCATTAAAATTCGAAAAATCGTGGAAAAAACATTTCGAGCAAAAGTCAGCTTCTCGCTGCGTATTTTATGAACTGTCGCGGATATCGGCGTATGATATAACCCTACGATAAGCCTCGCTTTTAAACCAAAATTGCCTGTGCTTTGCAATGAGAGATCACGTGTCTCAAAGGGAACTTCAGGACTGATGACAAGTAAAAAGGAAAAAAAAGATAACACCGCATGATAGAACCGTTAGATTCTCCCTTCGGCTTTGTACTATGTTATCTGAAAATATTTTTGGCAGAAATATTTTCACAACAGGACGTTTCAGCTTGTGATAGAAACCATCAACGATTCATACAGTAAAATCAAATTTCTTCTATTCTTTATTGTACGCTTTTAAAATGTTTGATATTACTAATATCATACACGTCGTGATCATATTTCGTGATCTTAAAAAAAAAAATTTTGAATAAGATTAAATAATTTAATAAATATCAGTAATAAATATCAATAAATAATAAAAATATCAGTGTCACAATTATGAAATTATCGATATATTATCTAAAAAAATTTTAATTTTTTATAGAATTAATGTCATAATGTATTTTAATTTTTTGCTAAGAATTATATACAAATGCAAAGAGAATTACGTAATTATTTCATAAGCTCTATGAAATGAACAAGATAACTATTGTAATTCGAGTGGACGAGATATAATTCGAGAGAACGTGTGTCCCCAAAAGATGGACTCATTAATAGGATGTACAGATTAACATATATCGGGCTTGTGAAATATTTGAAATCTCATCTTGGATGCGGTGGCTTGTCCTATCACGAATGGTATGTGGGTCCTGCGCTCTTACACGCCTCTCGGCAGATACTTGAGACCCTGAAGTATAGCTACTATATCGTAGGGGACTGGCTGGCTACCCCAAAAGTGCACCTCTCGGAGGTTGGTTCAACGAACAAGCCCTAGAGATCTACGCTAAAGCGCAGAGAGCGAGAACGAGAACGAGAGCAACAGAGAAACAGCGGGAGGGGGGGAGGGGGGGTTTCACCTCTTTGATAACTACCAGGCGCTATTATCCGATTCGAGTGCAATTTCATAGTAAAACGGTCGCGGATATTAAATCATAGGCGGGCGCAAATCGATAGGGCGACCGCAGTATGCAATAACATAATTACCATTTATTACCGCAATTTATACGACACGGACGTTGTTGCCACGAACCGCTGCTCAATTAAAACTGAGGAATGCGACCGTGTACAGCTCATGCACAAAACAACGCTGTAATATTATTATTTCGCGGTATCAGATTTGGAAATGTCACTCAATAACTTTAATTACTGAAGTTTGTCTAAAAGTCCAACTATTAACATATTTTGTTATCATCGAATTCTTCTATTATTACTTTCACAATTTTTTCATAAATCTGACAAATAAATTAATAAGATAAAGATAGTTATCAGTGTGTCTTTAATTAAATTAGTAAATGTATCTTTACTAGTCGTCTTCAATAGTTAATAATTTATTCATTTTCAGTTCATTACGTCACAAGTCAGGATTCGCTTTAGCCGAGATTAAAGCGCGGTTGTACGCGATAACGGAAGATAATCCTGGCTAAAAAAAAAAAAAAGAGAATAAATGATATCGCAGTGACACGGAAACGCGGTGACACGAGCGTCAAGCAGAAGGATGATTACACGACCATATATCTGAATTAGGAACGAGCGTCCATAACTCATTACGCTCACAATTCTCTTTCGTCAGACGGTCGCACGCCGCTCGCATAAATCACAATTTGCCCTACTGATGGTCGCAGGTGGACAGGAATAGCGGGATGCAGATCTAAAAAGCTATGATTGCGTGCGACGCGGCACATGGCTGAAACGTGCGACGCGTGTAATCGATCTCGAGGCGATCTTTAACGCCGGTAATTACGGCAGCGATGTTTTTTCCTTTTTGCCTTAATCAATCCAATAATTCTTCTTGACACCGGCGGTCTAAGGGCAAACGGGTTAAATGTTTCAATTAATCAATTTTCAGCACTGAGAACATGAAGATATACTATTTATTGTTATATTCTAAAATATAGAAAACCCACACATGTTTTTGTTTAATTTAAACATGTATAAAGTAGAATTGAAAATTCTCATATGGATATTAATATTCCAGCAATATTAAAATATTTTTAAAAATAATAGAAAGGAAAGCAAAACTGTTGTTTTCTGTTGATAGAGAAAGAGATGTTCCAAAGCACAAATGTGACACCTTTCATATTTCTATTACAAGTAAGACAAGACACGCTGGCTGACAGATATAACGCCGCTGCCGGCTGCTTTTACCATGATTAGTGCGCGATGCGATGGAAAGCTGCGTGCACACGCGTAGGCACGCATATACGCGTGAACAAACACAAACGTCGGGATGCATCGACGTATCCTAACACCATGTGCGTAAACTTCGCGTTCGAGTTGCAACGTTAACTTACGCAATATGCGAGGTACCGACGACTAGCGCGTTCATGCTGAGTTTTCCTCTTGAAAATGCGAATCGTCTCGTGTGCCCTGACGTCGTTGACGTGATGTTGCGTCAAAACATCGTCTTCTTCATGTTGTCACGATTTTTTCATTTGTTGGATATTAAAATATGAAATGTGGAGCTGACTGATCAAAACGCGACGTCGAAGTCTAAAAGCTTAATTATTTCGAGATATCGCAATTATTGCCATTACAAACCTGCAAAACTCTTTTATCCGTAAATCATGATCTAAGAAATTTCTTTTTGTAGATTTTATTGGATTAATAGATCATTAATTTTGAAAATTAATAATTCCCGAATTATATGAAGGTAATAATTTAAGTATTCAAATAAAGATTTTTAAAAAACTTCTTGTTTGCATTTTTATATAATGTTTTTATAATGTTTTTATAATAATCTTCATATATTTAATCTTGTAATAACATATTAATAAATAATATAAATATTCGTGAAATTTCAACGCAAAATAATAAAATATCAAAATAAGATATAAGTTAACAAGAAATTGTTCATTTACTTATCTCTTTAAGTTTAATTCGTATTGAGTTTTGATAATTTTTATCGTTTTATGATGTATATTCATTGTTATAATATTATGTCTTTTCAAAAGATAGGATTTCAGATCTACCACGCAAAGATTAAGGATACGCATGTTACGAACAACTCCAAGCAAAGTTTCGCGTAGCTCTCCGCACATGGATCTGCGTCGCTCGTATAATGCGAGTCATATTATACGGTTTGTCGCAACGAGACACGCCGGAGATACATAAGTGACAGCCCTTCTGCATGTACTTCTATCCCGTATGCTCATTACTACGTCCCGGGTTAAGCCGAGCGTGTTTAGTGCTCGTTGACGGTCGAAGCGCCAAAGGAAATCAGCTTTTCCTTCTCATCGTCTTTTTTCCCATTGCGAATCATGAAGGCGCCCATTCATTACGCGTCTTATTATAATTGACAAGTCAAGCGGCGAGCCAAGATATCTGTCTCGCTCCAGATCTCATCTAGGGATGATATTAAGTTTATACGTATCCGCAAATTTCAACTCAATCCAGAATTTGAATATCTTTTCTTTATGATCGAATGACTGTTTGAAGATTAAAAATTTGCTTTCAATATTTAGTAAAAAAGGGCGATATAAATTTTACTTCATGGAGATTTGTAATAAACAAATCTATTTCTTACGAAGACTCATAAGACTTATTGTTAGTATATATTTCTAAATTGTTTGCGAAAGATTTGTTCTCATTTCCGAGTTACATCTCGCGTGATCCATGGCGAATTAGACGAATTTTGCATTCTCGCATGCGACCAAAGGGAAGCGTTTAATTACGTTTAATATTTCTGCTCGGTGAGCAGAACCGATGATTATCCCATAATATTACACGAAATATTCAGTTTCGATTACACCGGACCGCAAACGTTACAATACTAGAAATAATTAAACGCATAATACTTGCGAACGGTATAATGTACCCAGCGCATAATGTATATCTCGCCGATATTTTTGTAGACATTAATCCGTGCGCGATCTCAACGAAGCTATGAAGTTTTAATCACGTTATTAATGGGCGTTACGATTATCGGACGTTTTTTAATTAATTTCAGGCAGACAGCATATGTAATTGTGTGTATAATGCATTGTATTTGCTGCTAATGAAATTTTTAAATTATATTTCAATGCATGATGTGAAAGGAAGAGATTTTCGTTCTATAATTAGTTATATTAATTTATAGTTACATTGCAATAATCAATATATTTATATAATTTTTATTATATTTTCGTTTAAATGAACTTTATATGATGACTCGCCACGTTTCAATTAAGCTTGGCTTCAGTTCGGCGTATTAAGTAATCTAAGAACCTAAGTAGATAATATATCCGACAATGCATTCATGCGAAAGCGCATGTTCGATCCAGTTCGATCCCCTAATTCATTAGCATAGAATTTCAAGCAAGACAGTGCGCTTTGTCCGATAGGCATTATAATAATTTAGCGCGGCGCTGTGTTGCCAGGAATACGACTGGGTTTGCCCGCTCTGCACAATTGGCTTCCACCTGATACGAAATAGACGCAACTGGTACTCGATGGGAGTCCATTCGTACTGCCAAATGTGGTGCGGATAGTAATTGGCTTCCTCTATCGTGAATGCATGGTGAAAAGCAGTTAGCTTTACAGCAGTTATTTGAATGTGTCTAGGCAAATTTCTAAACAAAGTAAATCGTTTATGAAATACCCCTTAGTAATAATAGTAATAAATTACTAAATAATAGTTACTAATAATTACTAAGGGGTATTTCATAAATATTTCATAAATTACTATTATTTAGTAATTTATTACTATTATTACTCGCCAAATTACTACTGATCAGTAGTATTTTTCTGTAAGGGGTTACTTTGATCAATTTTATATTGTATTACGCAACAAAAATTAATGTTAATTAATTAAAAATTTTTTATCGTAATTTTTACACACATTAAAAATTTTGATATTAACTCTTTTTATTACTTATGAAAGTGTGACAATATTATAGATACGCATACATGTGTGAATATCTACGAAAATGTATACGACTATGATTCTTGATCTCTTGTTGAATCTCATTGTTGAAATGAAAAACCCATGAGGTAGCCTAATACGTTTGTGCAACGGCGAGTTTGTTAATTGCATCGGGAAAGTTGTTTCATTAGGAAAATGGCTAAGCCAGCGTGGATGACGATATCGGCTCTACCAAAAGATCTTATTAGAAACTCAGCCAGATGTACATCGGACTGCAATTAAGTAATAACACTGTTATTATAGTCGTTACCTTTCTCTTATTGCTCTTTCTAATTTTCTGTAATATTTAGCCTGGCATAAACGTGAAATTGAAATTTCTATGTTATACTCTTATAATTTTGAAATATTTATCGAATCATGTTACGCAAATATTTATGTTTTATAAGTAATGCTCTTCGATAATCACTGCGATTTTATTCATTGAGCATGAAGCTGCACACTCATATTTCCACGTACAAAATCGAGAAATTTGATAGAGTGGTGTTCGATTGCATTTTTGGTTAGTAAAATACGCTGATCGTACGTCATCGTACGATGGGGCTGTCCTGTCGCCGTATCGGTTCTCTCGATTCTTCGTAATCGACACGGAATCGCTGGCCTTCGACATATATAAGGCCTCTTCTCTTCATACACAAAACACACAGCCGTGTGCTACGTTTCCAGATCGGCCCTGCCTGCTATTGCCTCCGTGTCCTTCGGATGGTTTCGTATCCGGTTACACACCCGGTATGTGTTAAATGAGAACTGACAAAAACACGTGTAACTTTCAATCGACCGAGCAGTCGCTCAAAAGATTGCCGGCGGGGCTCCTTAATTGGGTTAAATAAATTCGGCCGGACGACGTGCGGGCGACACGCGCTTGCATGTATGCGTGTATACGCACAATGCGCTTTAATGTCTTCGTCGACACCACTAACACGTGTTGCAAACATGAGGATGCGTTCTCGTGTAAGTGTGATAAGACGCACCGCCTCTCGTAGCATCGACGCAAAGGGTTGAAATTGAACGCGAGGGCACCGTTCAGGAATTCAATAAATTTACCCTCGTGATACCCACACGCACTGCGAGTTTCAGTTGTCGTTCGCAGAGCGCGATATACTTTAAGTGAATAAACGTGAAAAATAAGTTTTGTAAGCTTTTCTCTTTAAATGAAAAATGAAAAATGGAGACTGCTTTACAAAATTATAAAAATAATACTTTCTGTAATTCTTTATGTATATTAACGCATAAAAGCTTATCAGGTTATATACACAATTTGCTCAATTTTATTAATTTTAATAAATAGTATATCTGATTATAGCGTTGTGTTGAGATAAAAGCGGAAGTACGCGAAAAATATTTTACGTAAAAGATCTTCTCTCTACTTGATCGGATTTTCTCCTTAAAATAGAAATTTCCTCTTTCTTAAAAAAAAAAAAAAGAGATTATCGTGTCGTAAATAATTTGATTAGAAATAACATTATTTTAATAACATTTAAATATATATTTCTATCTCACGTATTATATTGTATAAAGATACGAAAGATACGATTTCATAATTAAATCAAACAATCCAGTTTTTATAAATAACAGGAAACTGATCTTCGTTTGCCGAAAAAATTGCGTTAACCAATGTAAATATGGAATGAATGAATATTCGCCGATATACGTCGACATTATTCAAACGCCCCGTTTTGTCACGTTTTTTAAATCTTCAGTGGACCGTGATGATGACACGAACCTCTAGTGCGAACCATCGATATAATGTACCAAATAAACCATGTAAATTTTTTGCCCTGCGAAATCAGTCGCTGTATTGGAAATGTCCGTGGAAGAAAAGAAGCGGAAGGCTAAAAAGATTAAAACGACGAGCGAGAAGGACTGACAGCATGGTGCTGTTGGGGAAGGAGGAGATTGGAGGACGAGAATAAAGTGCTGAAACGCGACAGCGCGGAATATGAGAGTCGGAGTCTCGCAGCGAGGCGCAACAACCTTTAATAGAGACCCGTTCCTTACTTTGAACCATAACTTCGACACCGACGAGGACAATTCCGCGTCATCCGCGAGATCAGACAACGGCTTCGGTGATGCAATGAGAACGTGGAAAATAATGGGAACTGTAGAAGATCGTGGGGCAAAAAAATGCTCATGAAAAATTCAAAACAACAAACTCAATGAGATAATAGAGAGAATCATAGTCTTGTATATACATTATCTTGTATAACGAGTTTTATAGCTGTAATCACATTCGATACGAAAGCTTTCGAATTTTAGAATGCTCAGAAACTCATAGAAATTAAAATCTTTTTTTCACTATATTATCTCCAAAATAGTTAATTTATTTCAAATTTCGTTATTATTATATTTACTGCAATAATACTAGATATAATAAAATTATACAGTTCCTCTATTTCAATATTTCTCTTATAAACTTAACTACGTCGGAAAATTTAAGCGTAACTTTCAAAACGACAAGAAGAATTAATCCAAAGAATTGAAACTGATATTAAGTTATAGCTATGAATTTTAGGCATAAAAGGTATTAATAGTCATAATAATGTGCTTTCTGCATGAAGAGATAAGAGGTAAAATAAGCAAGCATCGACTGTAATAGTAGTCAGATATGTAATTCAATGTGACGTAATGCTCGCGTATTGCATGAGAGATTTAAAAAGGTTGTCGTCTTTTAAATCGATTCAGAAACTTTTTGAAATCTACGAAAGTAGACATGCGGTTACGCTTCTTTTTTTTTTGCCACATGCATACGTTCATCAAACTACAAGTAGCAGTTACATTTGTGTATAATACGGCAAGAAAAAGAAAAAAAAAGTAACAGTGAAACAAGTTGAGAAATATGAATCTAGCAAACTAATCAACACTGTCAGTATCTGTTTGTTAATAATAAAACTACATACATTACACGAAGGACAGTGAAATGTACAAATTGAGTTGACCAATTAGTGCCATTAATAAGTTGCATTAATTTATTACGAGCAGAGTATATGTTTTACTGAGATTGTAATATCAACAAGTTACCCATTTTCATTATTTCTGTCAGCCAATTATCACGTTAATTAAATGCAACGGTTAGCAAATGAAGCACATTTGTATATATTCGTTTCTTTTATGGTATATCTATCTGTGCAGGGGATATGTATGAATAATGTAAAATCCATATGATTCACGATATACATATACACGTATTATAAAAATTTGAAACAGAGGAAACAAGACATGATGATAGCGAGCTTATTGGAAAAATCCGATTATATCCATCTATAATAGGATTTATATTCAGATTTGTAAAACTTTCGAACAATTTTTCGCGCTCGAAGGTTTAAAATGCATTTAAAAACTAAAAATATAAGGCAAAAATGTTATTTTTCACCATATTTTGTAGCTTAAACTTTTAGTCATTTATAATGGACATTTGTGATTCTGAAAAAAAGCTTTGAGGCATTGAAGATTTCTCTCATTCAAATGTTCTAAGTGACTTTGATGAGATGATGACGTTTTCGTGATGATAAATTTATTTTAGTTGAAATAATTCACAGTAAGAACTTGAGAATACAGGAAAAACATAGTCGAAGCAGAAGTTCGCTTTAATGCCATTATCATGAATTCCACAACTATCGAAGAAGAGTACTCACAAGACTGTTTCCTAGATCCGTCTGTAATCTTGATTCGCACGGAAACAGCAAAGGAGGCCGTTCAACCGCATGAACTAATGAGAGTTTGTGGAGATCAGAGTTAAGTCTGATTGCTTCGGGATTCAAAGTCTATCATCGTCATGTAGCCTCCAAAGAGATTCGAAGGGAGAGAGAGAGAGAGAGAGGGTTTGGTAGGCCAAGAGGATATCCGATGCAGCATCCATGGTAAGCCTCGCCGTCGTCCGAGCGGACAATGGGCTCCGTAAAATCGTGTGAATTAGTAAAGGGCCTTTCTAGGCGAGGGAATAATCGGGAAGTGACTAGATAAGATCTCCGTTCAACCCTGCTCGCGGGAAAGCAGGATCATAAAGTACGTGCGCGCGCGTGCGCGGTACGCCAGTCGTATTGTAAATTGATAGTGATAAAATCTACTCATCTCTCTTTCTCTATCTCAAGTGGAGAACGAAGGAGAGTCGGTAACGATCGGTAATGTTTGCTCACGGAGACAGCGAAATGGCGAGATTACTTTAAAGCGTATCTCTAGGAGTCTCTCGCAATTTCACTGAATCTCCATCATGCATTCGTGCGCCGCGACGTTTTTCAGGACACTACAATCGATTGTGCGACAGAGGTAAATATTGTGTCGTCGAAACCGTGAATAACATTTTCAGAGATCTTTCTAATATCGCTTCTCTAGCTCTATACAATGAATAACTTTAAAATATAATAATAAAATATAATAAATTGTTTCTAAATAAAATTATACTACAAAATCTTTCGACAATTAGAGACCGAAAGTTTAAGTTTCGTTTAGTCTCTACGAAGATTTAGCTTACTGTTAGTACGGCGAAGGCGTACGCGGTTTCATGCGATATCTCAAAAAGGCGAAAGAAGGAAAAGAAGAGCTATATACAGCTTCTTTGCGATATCTATCTGTGCAAATATTAGGTGGATCCGCGGAAGCGAAAGAGAGGCCGATGTTTTCATTTAATATCCGCTGAAGGTCTGCTCAGCTCGCGCTGACTGCTAACCGGCATTCAGCGGAAAGATTGCGAGAGTCATTTCCCGTGACTAGCGTGGAGATGTTGCCTTTGAGATATCCCACTCTGGAGCCAGAGCAATACGAAAGTCCTGGATGTCTCACGCGCGCTGGAAGAGGCACGCTCCACTTGTTCCCGATAGATTTTTAAACCGATGTAATTGCGCGCGCGTTTGGAACAATGCTTTAAAAAATTGAAATGAAATTGAATAAATAAGTAACCATTGTCGTCAAAAGTCTATAAATTGATTCCATA
The DNA here is from genome assembly GCA_011636635.1 of Tetramorium simillimum. Classification (NCBI taxonomy): domain Eukaryota; kingdom Metazoa; phylum Arthropoda; class Insecta; order Hymenoptera; family Formicidae; genus Tetramorium; species Tetramorium simillimum. Next base: position 25,265 of record VBVQ01001387.1, read on the forward strand.
ATATATTTAAACGTTAAGTAATTTCCATTAATGCGGATGTAAATAGTTTTATTATTAAATTATATTTATTTATAAATAATAATGATTTTATTATAATTTATAACTAATAATCCTGGCATACTTAAACTCATCTTTTTATATTCATACTGTTTCAAATATCTTCCTTATAAAAAAGAGACTTTAAAGACATAATATATTTAAGTTCCAGGTGAATTGTAGCAACAGATTTAGCGGATAAATCAGCTAAATGAGTATGAGTATTAGTAGATTAATTAATGATTTGATTTAATACCGAGGCTCTCTTGTTGGGATAGGACGTCAGTTAGAATGATAAATCTGTAACAACGTGAGTGTAATGTCCCATGTGCGTCCATTGGCACTTTGCCAAGAATCACAACTGTGCAGCGGATGATTATAGTAACATTAAGCAGCGTTTCTAAACGCTGAAAACTTAATCAAGCAATCATTATTTGGAATAATTGTGACGTCATAATTGTGACATGCGTAATTGAAGATCAACAATGGAAAAGAATGAAAGTGGCAAAATCTCAGAAATTTTTTTCGATGGAAAGGGTGAATATAAGCCATGCTGCATATTTCTAGCGCATTTGAAACTTCACAACAAGAATCTGACAAGTAGAAATTAGTCGACAGGAACGGCATACCGTTGTACATGCACATGATCGGAAACGAACGTATATCGTATTCAACATGGTTGATTAATACAATGCACGGATATGCAGCGACAATATGGCATGGCCGCTATATTCCGGGACGGAATTCCACCTGCCGTAGAGTTTAATGTCACCATGCTAGTATTTCCTTCGTGCGAGCAATACGAATCGTCGCTCGCGCGCGGAGACAGCGGTAGATTACCGTCGACGGCGCGGCAATTCTTGCGGTGTGACACAGTGTAATATTTCAATGCCGTCTTGACGATATTTTTCAGCGGTGCCGCGGTAGCTAGGTGGATACACCGCGAAAGTGGGAAATGTCAGCGAATGATTGCAACCCCGTGGTGCCGCCAGAACGGGACCAGCCGAAGGATGCCGATACGAGAGCTCTCGCCATCCTTTAGGAAACTAGACAAATTTATAGAGGCAATAATAACAATATTACAGCGTCACATCCTGGTTTTTACTAATATTCAAGTTAGAAATTACGTTTCACACTTTTAATTACATTTTTTAGATTGTAGATTTTAAGCACTATTAATAATAATGTCGCTACTGCATTTATGTCATTTGAATCAAGACAAAAGTATAAGATAAAATGGAAGTGGCGTAGAATTTCTCATTATTTTACTCGTCAAGATCGCTTATCGTCAATCTTTTTACGCCGCTTTTTAGTGAGATTGAAATTACATGTGTAATTTAACTATGTTTTCTTCAAACCTAACCATTACGATTGAGGTCAATATTTGGCAAAAGAGGGAGAGGATTTCGACCGTGATATATTAACATAAAGAGGATCGTGATTTAATATTTCACAGTCCAGATATTCTTGGAAATGCTAATGGTTAGCATCGGTGTAGTGGGGTAAACGGAGAATGTCAGGGGTATGAATGCGGACACGAGCCTGATTGCGGCGATGAGCGCGCGGCGAAGGGAAGCTGCGAAGCTCCTTTCAGCTTCTACTTGGAGAAAAGAAGAATTGCGACCCTCGGCGAAGGCGAGGACGGCGAAGTCATCAGCGCTGATAAATAAAACGTTAGAGCTACGCATCACATGCCGCAAACTGTCTGTCGTCACGTAACGGTATTCTTATTACGCTCGTACAGAAATACACACACACACACACACATACATACCCTTCAACCCTTCGCTTCGTCTTTCTCTCTCGCTAGTCGAGGGTACGTTCAAAAGTGCTTGGTCTGGCTACAGCGCGCACACGTGAGATCGGCCACCCTCCGCTTGTATCCCCGTCACTCTATCTCTCTCCATTCCGGCGTCGCCGCCACTTCGAGCTGGTGAAACGCGCGCGTACTTCAGCCAAACAAAGGCAACCTTCGTCGTCGCCCCTTTACCCGGCATCACTCTTAACTAGTAGCTTAGTACGTACAGGCCCAGCTGTAATATTACGATCTAACATATGCGCGTACTCCGCAGGTACCACGCATGCGAGGTAGCCTGCAAGATACGTAGGCTCCTTTACCGTGGAATGTAGTTTGAGTAATTATTGTTCGCATATCGCTGCGGATTAATTATTTCCTAGAATATAGGAATATGTCGTAGCGATGTTGTGCAGTGCAAATCATAGTTGAACTGTCTCGCGTCGTACATTTTGTCTTTTAAAAACTTAGATATTGATATTGTTTGTTGAGATTACGACGTGAGAAAAATACTTGTTTCTTTACACACATGTAAATCCCCGAGATCTAGAATATGGGATTAAATTTAATTACGGTTAAAAATAAATCTGTATAATTACTCCATGTGATCGTGCTCTCGAGAGGCAGCAATTTGTAGACTAGTTGAAAAAGTCGACGATATAATTCGGACCGCAGACACCAAGCCCGCATTCGTCGAGAGCCGCTCGCTCTCGTTGTGTACAACACCGCGATCTCTTTACCCTTTTTAGATCTCGCCAGCGAAAACAACGAATAATGTGTTCGCCTTGTCGGGAAACCGCATTGAACGTAGCGATGCCTCGTCGCATCCGTTTCACCCGGAATAATGTGACGAAAACCGTAGGAGAGGGTCGTGCCCTGGCACTGGCTTGTTCGGCTTTTATCGTGGTATTTTCTCTTTCATGTCATTATGCCGCGCTAGACAAAGGATTTAGTCGCATAATTTTCCCCGACCTGTTAAACCATCGCTTATAATCATTCTTATTGATTCGCGAATCCCAGTAAGCGAAATGTTTTGTGAGTTACATGTTTGTTACGGAAATATATTACTATCTCTACTGTATTTATGAGAAAAAGAATACTTGCAAACATTGCAATTTCTACATGTGAATAAATAATTGTTTAGTTTTAATAAGGAAAGGTAGAACCGGTTTTAATTATGCTCCTGTGAAATTTAAAGAGCTTTATTTTGCAACGTAAAATTCAGTTTTTACGTGAAAAATGTTATGACTTCAAAATAGCATGAAAAGTTTCGAGCGTTGTTTGCCTTGTGTAAAAACGAAAACAATGGGGAAATTTCGTAACATTTCCAGCTGACTATTTTTAGAAATGGATTTTATTTCGTAAATCCAAATTTCCTTTCTAAACTTGCACTGGTCAATTACGACGCACGAGGCCGGATTCATTTGGCTGTTTAGATCAAAGCACAGCGTTTACCGGTGCCAGTCAGGATTTCATTCGTTCGTCGATCGTGCGTGCAAATTCATTTCCGCAAAATTCCCGGTAGGGGCACAAAACGCGAGGAACGGAAAACGCGCCGATAAGTCAATCTCTCTGGGCGAGAATGAGAACGGAAGGAATTGACGCGTGTGTATGAACGCGGCAGCCTCGCGCAAACGCGCGGCGGCTCGAATTCACGATCAAAGAGCGCGTGTTTCCCACTTCTCTTTGTCGTTAGAGACCTGACTTAGCGCAGATCTTAGTTTCAGACAAATTGTCGAACGTCTTGACGCCGCGTGTGTTTTGTCGATTACGACGCTTGACGATGCAAAAATTTCAGGGAAGAAATTGCGGCGACGTTAATGCGCCTGTGAGAACGCTGCCGAAGCGCAAGGCTTTTTGAACCGCGGGGACAAAACGCGCAAAACCAGGTGACGATCGAAGGCCAGATTACAAAATTCTCATTTTGCTCATGATATTTCGAGAATATAGTTCAGTGTAATTTGAAGGTTTCGAATATTCGTTACATATTTTTTTAAAATTATGCGTGTCTTATACATGTTTATAATTTAAAGAGATTAATCAAAAATTTCAACAGCCACGATTCATAAAATCTTTCTTATTTTAATGTGGAATCCACAGAACTAACAAAATTTATATATCTATAATATTTTTATTGTAACCTATCTTGTCTAATTATCAGAAAATAATTAATTCTCTTTAATCTTTAGCTTTTGTTTTAATATTTTAAGACCCTTTCACATAAATGCATCTATTTGTTCCTTGAAATTAATCCGTGCTCAATCTGCGTTCTGCCCTTTCGGCAGATGAGTGGTCTCTCTTTAATGGAGGTGGTACGCTTAGCTTATTCGTGTTAACGCTTTCTCTCCCGAATCACTCTGGCGTTAGGAATTGTTCGAAGCCGACGGCAGCGACGAGGGCTGCTGCTGCCCTGCGAACTGTGCTCCAGTGTTATGTTTGTGAAATTATCCGAGTAGTAATTACGGTACGACAGAGTGTAGTGTATGGCGGCGCGCGATGACTGGTTCGCCGATTATTTGTGACAAATGATTATCGTCATTCTCTTGTCTGTCACAAACGATCGTTCGCAGCGTCGCTTGCAGCAGTGATATTGCTGCAAAGGCGAGCAATGCTTTGCTTGGATGCACGCGATGATTATGCGTTGCTGCACCGCACACGCACGATCGCGGAAGTGTCGAGTAAACATGAAATCTTACAATGCAATCATTTGTATCAACGCGTTACGCGTGATAATGTATGTTATACGAAATTTATTACTTGTGCAGAGTAACACCTAATTTTACTTATCTCATTAAAAATGCTTTTAAAACGAGTGGAATGTATCGTTACATTTCTTTGTTGCACATTGCGAAATTGCGAAGATCGAAGCTAGTTAGAAGAAAGTGAAAATCTAGTCGCTGGGAGACTTTGAGAGCTCATTTAAGCGACTTCGTCCGAAATGACGAAAGGACTTTGTCCGGCCTTATTTCGCGCGGACGAGCGAGCTACCGAACAACGTTGGGCAAATTGCATTTACGATAACGCGTGTTTAATTCGTGACGGCATTAAGCGGGTGGCGACAGTTATATTTGTTGAATGCAACCGTCACCGGCCGGTCGGCCGGACAGTCGCATTTCATGTGGACTAAGCTGCATTTTGACGTCGCTTACGCTATCGCGCGACAATACCGGGGACAACTGTAGAATTTCCCATAACGAAACTCGTTTGCGCACGAGCCTGGCATTCACCGGGCGGACGCCAGGGAGACCACAGAACGGAATAGAATAGGAAGTCTCTTTTCCAGTACCGGTCCGGGTTACAAGATCGTGCGGAAAGCATAAAGATAAGGAAGGATACGGTATACGATCGATGTGTAAGCCTGGTATGCGGCGGCAATGGAACATAGTATCGCCCGGGTATCGCTCGGAGAGAGAGAAAGAGAGCGTGTGCGAGCAAACAAGAACGTCTCAATGGAAGTGAAACACGCGTGATTAGGGCGCATTTAAAATTTATGGATTTGTGTCGCGCGAGCCTCGAGCGCGATAAACGCGCGTTGGCTGCGCGTCGCGGCCTGCAGAAAAATAGCGCCGCGAAACTCGTTCGGCTGCGTTTCTCGGGAAGAGCACGGATTTAATGATCGCACTTAAGATCTCGTCATACGACATACATTTCGATTATATCCTAATATTTCACATTTTAAGATACGCGATAAAATCAAATACCGATCCGTCTCGAGTTTATTTCCCGTCGCAGTTTTGTTTACCTTGAATAATGTAAGACAGTAGTTGGAAGCAGACCGAATGTTTCACGGTGAGTTTCATCAATCGTTTCCGATAAACTCGTGGTCGGGCTGATTAACGTAATTCGATTCGCGCTTATGCACGCGAACGCAGAAGCGCGTATTTCGCGGATATCGTGCGACTCGATGGTGTTTCCAATCTCGTATGTGCTTTTCCCTTTAGTTTTTCATTCCGCCTTTCCCCGTATTTCCCGTAATATGAACCTTCTTTTTTTTTGTAGCCGGTGGCAAAGAAAAACGGTAGGATGTTTCGCGGGCCGTAAACACGGGAAAATTATCGCGCGGAAGGGATGAAAGGTGGCCCCGCTGCAACGTAATAGCAAATCCTTCTTTTCTGCGTCCGGCGTGGAAAAATAGGCTTCGCTCGTCGGCGAAAGCACGCGCTCGCGATCACGCTGAATTTATGGCGCCGTTTTGATGATAACTCGACTTTTCGAGCATTAGCGCCGAGATAATTGCCGGCGAATGAAAGCGTAAATAAAAACGAGCTACGCGTCGTCCTTTTTATCGCAGCCAGTAATGATTTACGATTTACGCATACGACGAAAGCAATATTCCTGAATATTCAACGGGCATTCCGAGAAATTGCATAAAAGATAAGCTGCGTTTACTGGATTATGTATCGTTAAAGCAGAGAATTTATTTATCGGATTTTCTTCTTATCTCTATTCTCGTGCTCCTAAAATTTCTGCATTATGTTGTATTATTATTATCGTCCAGTTTTCATTGTTCTAAATCATAATGCAAACATATCTTGGTCTGGCAATTTTGAATCTGCCTGTACGCGGAACGGCGGAAGAGGCGTTTGTTGCGCTAGGTTTATATTTGACAGGTATCGAATGATATTTCCATCCGGCGAACTTTTGTTTCTGTTCACCGATGAGTACAAAACTGCGAGCTTCGATATATGATGACATTCGTTTCCCGGATCTACATTTTTCTTTTGCTCGATTCTGAAACTTTGCGATAGAAATGCAGCACGACATGGAAGACTTTCCGCGAGCGACAGATTTATCGTTGTCGAATCGAATTTTCTGATTAATGAACGATAAGCTGGTACACGTCAACAAGACAGAGAAGTAATATCGCAAGACAATTTTACGATTTCTAAATTTGTAAATTATAAAAAAGCAATTTCATATTTATGTGCAATTAACTATCTCCGTAGAGTCTCTCTACAAATATAACATTTCAAAAACTTTTGTAAGAAATGCATACAAAAATTCACGTTGCAATTTATATTTTATGAGATAAAAATTTCTTGAATTGATGGACCAAATTGAAAGATTTATTGAAATCTATATTGAGAGATACTATAATTATCTGTAAAATCGCCTGTTATGCAATACGAACAAGACGCGTCGTCCATGGTTAACGTATATTATTCTATACGTGGCGCGGCAGCTCATATCTAATTGCATGTGCGATGAATAACGAGAGAACGAGAGAGAGGGAGAGAGAGAGAGGGAGAGAGATGGGGCGGGGGAGGAAAGAGACAGAAGTAAAACAATAGGGTGTCTCGGGAACAGGGGCGAGATGCGGCCGCAGAAAGGAGAATAAAGGTGTCAGGTAATGTGATATATGGGATCGATTTGAATCCGGCGTTTAAGCCGCGAGCCATAATTCAATCTCGAGCGCCTTTTCCTTCCTTCTCCATCTCCGCGAAGTCTCCCTTTTCCTTCTCTTCGTCCTCGTCTTCAGCCTCCGCCTCTCGCTCGGCCGTCTACTATCCCTCAAGGGCACGTTCGATACTCAATATATACTTAGGTACATATCCGAGCTACTCTCGCGGTACCCGGTCCCGTATAATATATACGCGTATCGCGTACCCCGTTGACTCTTTAAGGCCACGTACACATTGTCTTCTTCGATTACGGACGGATTTCCTCATGGGATTATCGCGCCGCTCTCAGATTCGATATCGCGTCTCGTAATTTCCAGCTCGATGGATTAATAACGCACGAATGATCGCTCTTAAAATTCTTGCTCGTGGGAACGAGGATAATTGAAATAAAATGAACTGTCTCTCTCTCTCTCGGAAGTTATTTTCATCTTTGTTATGAAATTTTGTAACATTCACAAAATGTTCAACAAGGGACAACGGCGCTTATTTCTCGCAGACTCAACGGAACGGGTATTCCACCATTGTTATCGATTTCACGTTAATTCCGAATATTTGATTACAGTTCTCAACGTTGGACGCACACTCGATATTAACATGGTTAAATTATAGTCGAAAAAGTAATCAATCGCGCGTATTTCGCTCGCGAGCAAAATAAATCGAGAATGCGATAGGAGCGCAAGAGTCACGCGCGGATGTGGAATTTATTTCGTATGGGATTCGGCCGTTTGCAAAGCGCGTCTTACGTCGTTGACGTGACGAGACGGGGTTCACGTTTTTCCACACGGCTGTGTGCGTAAAACGCGCGTCGAGACGTCTGGGTCTAGGCACGTAAGAGAGGGCGGCTCAATGATATTCGAGCGGGAAATCTGAAGATCACGTAGCAGACTCTTCACGCGTACGTAAATCGTTATCGTACAAACGTAATGCAACGAAAGCATTCTATCGTCGTTTCTCATATTCGCAGTGCAATTTCGAAATTTTTCTACCGATACCACGTATGAAGAAGAAAAAGAAGGATGTGCATACAATTTATGCAATATGTATGTAAGTTCAAACAGACAACACATCAAATAAACACAAACTTTGGAATATCGTGTTTTCCTTAAATTAGAATTAAGAATTATTAAGAAGATTGTAAGACATCCGTGTTTCAAGGTTTACGATTATTGTTATACAATTATTGTATGTAATTGCATAAACATTGCAATCAAACTAATTATTCTATTAACGTGCACAAATGCTTGTTTTCTTTCTTGTATTTGAAGCTTAATTATTTTGCATATTTATTAGATAATAGATATAACAGAGTCTACACATTTTAGAAATTATAAGAATTAAATAATATTTGTAATCAAATTAAAATTTTTAGTAAGTTTAACGGAATTAAAAATTATTTTGACAACACAGATAAAAAATGCCATTATTAAGCGATTATTCATAAGAATGAAATAGATTTACTCACGAATCATTTCAACGCTGTTTTCTGCTTCGTTCTTTTGTGCACGAATCCCTCGGAGAAACACTCGGATCTCTAAAATTTCAAACAGAAATATCAATTATTATTACTATCGACAGGCGCTGCTAAATAAATATGCATGCGAATGTTTTGTGTAAAGAAAGCATGGACTCTTTCTCTCTCTTTCTCTCTTTTTCTCTATGTATGCACAGGTAAATTATTTTAAATCTACATTTCGCATTTATATTTATTCACATTTTTAATCAAATTCGCTTTTCATTCATACAAACTTCACTCACGCATACGTTAGAAGTCTAACAGTGCTAAGTTTTTTTGGACGAAATATTTTAACCCTTTCGGACTATGTATATCACCGAAATATATATATTTCCGCAAAATGATCGATTTTTCTATTTAATTAAAGAATTAAATTTATGATATGTGTAAAACTCATACGATTGGCGCGCGACAATTGATATCACTTTATTGCAAAAATACATTAACAGGTACTTACTCATCTGTTCATTACACGATGATTTCCATTAATTCTACAGTATTTCGTCGCGACACACATTCTCGGCAAGACTGACGTTTTTTCGAGAGAATTCCGCATATGAGCTAAATATATTGAATTTTTTGGTCAACATTTTATTGTATCGATTAATTCATCAGACATATCAATCGTTGTCACTCGTAACTTTACTTCACTTCGCGTAGGTTATGAGAACAATATATGCGTGTCACTTGTTCGATACTTACCGCACGATCGAAAGACGCCACGAAAAAATTTTCCGATTAATTACAATATTTTAATAATTTGTTCATAGTTCGACGATGTTCGCAAACGATCTGTGCTGGCTCGCGTCGCGAGAACTTAATTGCTGCTTGCCCCGGTGAGAAATGATGATCGAAAAGACATCGACGCGATGCTTTTTCGACGCAAAAGATATCGAATCGATATCGATTCGACATCGACGTGGTGCCTTTTCGACTCAAAGGATATCGAATCGGTATCGATTCGACATCGATTTGATCAATCATTTCTCACTGGGGCGTATCGGTGCGAAGTCGCCGCTGCGAATCTTTCGTACGTAATGCACAAGACAGACACTAGCAACACGGAATTTGTTTCTCCAAACAACATCGCGGTTCTTTCCCAGTGAGTAATCTGTGGAGCATTTCAATTTTACGTCAGCCGCGTACAATTGTAGATAACATGTTTGAAGTGCGACAATTAAGCTGATTAAGCTCTTCACGCATGTGCGCTTTTGAAACGCTGTCAGTTAAACACTTTGTTCAATTAATCCGGTTTAGGAAATCAATGCGGCTGTTTTTCGCACACGGTACACAAGAATTAAAATGTTACCCTCGCAGACCGCTAAATTAGCGACAGAAATTGGCGAAATGGAAACGATCGCTTACGAAAAATGTCATATTCTCCTGGGGATCTTTGTTTGTGCAGCATCGCGAAGGAGCTGCGTCGGGTTTCGGAGCGTTCGCGAGAACGCACATGCACATGATAGGTTCGGCGTCGAAAGAGCGAGAGAGAGAGAGAGAGGAAGCTACGAGAAAAACGGAGACGGTTACGCGCCGTACGTAGGCCAGACAGCGAGAGATAAACAACGGCGCGGGCGAAGGGCGAGGGAGGGAACACGGGGTCCCGTACGCGCTCGCTTCCGCGGGCGTACGGCCGGCTAGGACATAGGAGTGGGAGTGGGG
>VBVQ01001388.1:0-35617 GCA_011636635.1 Tetramorium simillimum
CGGTGGCAACGGCGGTGGTGGCGGCTGCGACGGATCGGAGACGCTCACGTATGCAACCGCCACTGATACGGTAGAGGAGGTGGAGGTAGAGGTCGACGAGATTAAGATGGAAGCCGAGGACCATTTGGCGAGGGAGTACGTGCAGGAGTTCGTTCTCGATCATTTGGATCCTGCTGATGTCAAGCGAGAGGTGAGCGCAGAAAAATGCCCCGGGTATGCCCCGAGCATGGTAGGCCCGGCTCAGGATTTTAAGAGGATTTTACACTTTTCATCCGATTATATCCTTCTTTACTTTACGGACGATTACACGATTACACGGGTGTAATTTTCACGTGCCACCTCGGACAAGTCGCGCAATTCAATCAGTTTACATACCTAGAGTCGAAATAGCGAATGATAGCAAATATAAAAATAGAGATTTTTTTTAAATTACAGATATGTTTCACTTCAAGATGATGTCTATTAATTTTGATGTATTCAAATATTATATATGCATATTGCTTATAAGCTTGATATGTTTTACTGTCGTTCGTATTGCTTATAAAATACCACATACATACACACTAAATGATCGCTATAGAAGAATTTTGTGTTATCAAGTGTGATATTCATTAAGTATGTCTATGGATTAAAATGTTGATAAAGCAAAAAATATAATATCAATATGTCAGATGTTTGCATATTAAAGATACGCGATAATAACTCTTACATTTATTCACAACAAATAAGATACGATATTGTTAATGCGAGATATTTTCTTGCAGCATTTAAATACGGAATATTATAACATTGATATTGTACAAATATATAACATACATTTATTGTCATTGATTTATATCTATTGAAATATTGAATCAATTTTACAAAAATGACATTAAAATACATAAACTTGAATAAAAATGTTAGATTACAGATAGAAAAATATAAAACGTGATAAGAGCTAATGTACAAGTTATATTACAAGATTTATACATAGCATTCTTATATCTTTTTTATGCATTTTTTTATTAAATCGAAATCAAGTTTTAACAAAAATCAAGAGAATGATAAATAAAAAGGAATTTTTCGACAATCAAGTTATCAAACCCTACACAAATCAGTTACAAAATCTCATTCACTATTAAAACTCGATAATAAAGTTTGCCATTATAGATTCGTAATTTGAGGATTAAGTATAACAAGATCTTACATTAAAGATTGAAATTTGTGACATTTGTGACAGACGATGATCTTTTTTGAAGAAATCGTTTAAAGTTTGAAAAGATTTCAAAATATGCAAAACTGAAAGATGATTTTGCTGCAGAGTCTGAAACATCTTGCATAATTATCTCGTTACCAGATTATGTTGTTTTAACAAAATAAAAATGTACGTAATAAATGTTAACGTTAAGTATAAATATTTTTATTATATTATCATCCGGAGTGTAGCATGCAATAGTAAATGCATACAGTGCATGCGCTACGTGAAACATAAGTGAAACGTGTGTTCCATTACGCGTAAAGTAATTAAATCACGATTTTGCAAATGACATTGATACGTGACGTAGCATAATAAACGTATTTAATTTTGCCAGAAACATAATGATTTATCAGAAACATAATGATACTATCTCGACAACATCCATTCTATTATTTAATGTGAAAATATGAAATAACACATAGCTACGATTAAGTAATCACTACACGGTCAGTCAAAATAAAAATCTACTCATTAATTTACTCATTAATTTTTTCTACGTGCGCTTGTCTTTACCACAAAAATTTGAAGAATTAAAATTTTACTTTTAATCCAAATTATACAATGATGTACTGAATATTTGGATATTACATACATACATACATACATACATACATACATGTATGTTATACGTAATTATGATTTGTTTGAGATGATTTCAGATACAGATGATTTCAGATTGTTAAACGACAAAAATATAGTATAAAATGCTATCATAACATTTAGATTTTTTAATTACTTTCTTTCGTGTTGATTGTAATTCGCGTAAGATATATCGAATTGGATGAAGCAAGAAATTGTTAAGTATTTATTTTCTTATATTGAGTTGTATTGTTAATTGCTGTTACAAGATGAGAAAATTACTCTGAGATATTTTTATCGCGTATGAAATTTTGAGAAGGGCTTATTTGTAATATCACAGCGATATTAAAGGCAATAAAATTGATTTTCTCTTGTTTCAGCAAAATAAAATAGATGACCAATGCTACTTTTTCACAAGAGTTATGGTTGTGTCTCGCGTCGAACTCATGTATGTCTTTATGCGCGATATGACAACTTGAAAGTACCTTCAATTATGATATCTTAATATATAATATCCAATATAATACTTAGATCTTTTTCCTTTTCTCTTTTTTATCGAATTCATAATAAGTGCAGTCGACAGTTGATCCATGATAAAATATATATGATAAAAATGTCTTTATTGTGTCTTTATGTCTTTATGAAGGAAGATATTATTACAACGCAAAGTCCGAATTGTGAAATTTTTATTTAAGAAACGTCGGAAGTCGTCGGGAAAAATACAAATTTCGACTACAAGTGGCCCTAGAGGAATGCAGTTGACATTGACAGTCGTTATGTCGCTAGTCGTAGAAAACTAAGGACTCGTGCAAAGTGCAAAGGACGCGGAAACATTTGCTACGCGGAAAGAAGCGATGCGGTAGCCAATCAATCTTTTGCTCTTGAGAAAAAGGTAAGTTGATTAGCTACCGCGTCGTTTAGATAAGATGGATACTTGATCATCTCAAAGAAATCAATCGCAATATAAATGTATACCTAAATATAATTACACTGATCGTACAGATAAGACGTTTACAGATATAGATATAGTTTAAATTTCTCGCTTAAGCTGTGTCGCTTAAATTGTGTCGTCGATCGTGCAGCGATTGTTGACCGCGGCGAAAACTCCCCGTCTTACAGGTACGAATGGGTTCGCCGGCGGTGATGGTAAACGGCAGCGTGGTGCAGCTACCGGGACAAATGCAATCGCAGGGTCTGACTCTGGCGCCGTTGACGCCGCCCGCGCACGAGCTGGAGCAGCCGCATCCGCTGTACGGACAGCCGCACATCCAGGTGCAGCACGGCGTCCTGGTGAAGGCGCCGCCTGGCGCCGCGGCGCATCTCACCACCCTCTCGCATCCGGGCACGCCGCCGGACACGCCGCCGGTCTCGGCGTCGCCGCCGCCGCCGCCGCCGTTGCACCTTCACCGCGGCGACCCCCGGGATCCCCGCGACGCGCGTGACCTCCGCGCCGACCGCGGCGGTGGTATTCTGCTGCAGCTGCAACAGCCGCCGACGCTGGTGCAGGATGAGATGCAAGTGGGCGGCACGGGCGGCATGGGCTGGCTGACGCAGTCGTTGAGGCAGGAGCCGCTGGACCTCAGGCCCCACTGCCCTCAAGAGCAAAACCCGGAGACTCATCACGAGCCGTGGTCGGCCACTTCGGCGCACCATCATTTCCAGGAGCTGCAACATTTGCCGCGACCCAGGCATACCGGTGAGTCCGTCAAAGAACCGTCCAAAGAACCATCCAAAAACGAAAAAGAAAAAGTGACAACTGCTGAAGATTAGGAAAGACGGACGTTTATGTCCATTTCTACCGCGGCGGATTAACTTTTACTTACTTTTCAACTTTTTCCAATTCTTAGGAATAAAAGACTGATACAAAGAAGATAGAAAAGTAAGTTAAACCGAGATTAAATCGTGTTAATCTGCCGTGGTAGAAATAGATACAGACATTAGACATTTAACAGTACATGATACACACCGAATCATTTTCTTTATTCCTCAATACTTCCAACACGTTCTGAATTCTCCATTACCGCATGGACATTGTTATCGTAGGTGGATACCTGGCAATGTCAAGTCATCTAGAGTATTATAGTGGTCCGGGTGCCGGAGGTGGGATGCTTCCCGCGGGCGGGGGCATGATGCAAGGGATGGAGGACAGTATGCAAAGCTTAACACTACAACCGGGCAGACCGTTGAGCGTATGCTCCGTGAGTTCTTGCGGCGCCGGTGGGCCCACTTCAGGACATCGCTCGGGTAACGGCTTGTACTCCAATTGCAACGGTACGACTTCTCAAGAGGACCTCATGGACGATGAGCTTTTGATGTCGCTCTCTGTGCGCGAGCTTAACAAACGCCTCCATGGTTGCCCACGGGAACAGGTGAGCGGAATCTTTGATTAACATTAAAATTAAAATTAAAATTACGTCGGTTTTTATTTGACAGTAACGCAAGTACATGCCAATAAATTGCAATTATATTATAGAACTTTTATGTTCCAAACATGTTGAAGCCAAATGGCTTTCCTAAAAGTGATATTAAGAATATCACTTTTAATCTCTCTCATAATTTTATAATTGTACGTACAAGTTGCATAAAATGAAAATCATTATGCCATTGACGCATACACATGTGATAGTTGTATATACATACAATCATACACATAATAAACGTTAAGTATAATAGCGCAGAAAAAAAATATATCAACAGTATGAAATTAAGAATGCTGAGAATATGAAGGTGTTAAAAAGACTCAACCATATTTTGATTAAATTTACAATTGTGTGCGAAGGTCGTACGGCTGAAGCAAAAGCGTCGAACACTAAAGAATCGCGGTTACGCTCAGAACTGTCGCAGCAAGCGGCTACAGCAACGGCAGGACCTCGAGAGCACTAATCGGAACTTGCAGAACGAACTGCAACGTACGAAAATCGAGCTGACGCGGACTCAGCAGGAGCGCGACCTTTACAAGCAAAGATACGATATGTTGAGAACGCGACAGAATCATCATCACAATCACAATCATAACCACCATCAGCAACAGATGACGCAGCAGCAGCAGCAGCAGCAGCAGCAGCAGCAGCAGCAGCAGCAGCAGCAGCAGCAACAGCATCAAACTCAAAGTCAGCAACCGCATCCACAGCAACAACAGCAACACCAACCAGCACCAGCGAGTCCCGAGGTTTATCTGTGACATCGACAGCGCCGAGGAGGCGCTTGTTGGACTTGAAGAATCGTTTGTTGCGTCGATGGATTCTTCCACTGGTGAGTAATGCACACATATATTTTACGCATTATATATTCACGATTATCTATAAATATATCAAGCGCCACCATATCATCGCGATGTCAAAAAGACTGGACTGACAAAGTGTCTCTACATAAATATCGAGGCGCCAAGTTTTATCGAGTATTATCATTTCATTCACTCATTCTTTCACACTCGCAATTTTTTTAATTTTCCCATTCAACCTCTTTTAAACTGAAATATATATGAAATAAAAATTGAGATCGATTTTTCAAACCTGGAACCACTGACTATACGAGTCAACCTTTCTCACGGAGCTATATTGTATGTACTTCACCCTTAAATAAGGAATTATACAGGATGGAATTATATATTTGTACATATACCGAGAGAAAAATATAGTTGCTTCTTGGGCCTCAGCTTTACCACAATTTTATAATATTTCTAACGATAAATGTGATTAACTTAAATAATTGTATTAAAGGGAGCATATTTCTAATATAAAAAGAAGTAAAAAAAAAAAATGTTTTATATTCTATAAATTTATAGAATAGGTATATCTCATTTATTCTAAAATACTTATTATTTACAATTATAAATTTCTATATTTTGAGAATAAAATAATGATTTAATGCCCAACGGACCATGGAACTCGAGTTGTTGGGCTGTTGAAAGACAAATCTACGTATTGGAAATGTACCACAAATTATCGGTCAAGTCTAATCGAAATCGCTATCATAGCAGCGAATAAATCTTTGGACTGCGCGAACGCTCGACTGGCTCTGCTACTTGGAAACACGAGCACGCAGCGCGCGATTTCATGAACGTACCCGTCGGTCTTTCCCGCTTCCCTCACTTTATTTGCAACGCCATTTCTGCTGACATCGCTGCTCGGCGATGAAACCATCGGGATGGAACGTCGGTAAACAATACGTTCACCTCTTTCCCGGTCTCGGAACCCGTAGCCCGGTTGAAAGTAGGAGAGGAGAGAGAACGAAAGCCGGGACTGCCAAGACCGCCCTTTACAAGTTCATACAAAGGATTCTAGTCATTCTAGATATCGTATATTTCTTCTGGATCATCAGTGTGATGTCACACTAACAATATACCTAAGCGTACTTACGTTCTTTTCTTTTAAATCGTGAAATTCGTTTAAATTAGGAATTATATCTATTTATTCATTATATCTGTTTAATCAATTTGATCAACATTGATATTTCAGAAACAACTTGACTTATAAAAAATAAAAAAAAAAGTCTTCTCTCGATGGAGTTATTTTCAGATGACTTTCGATTACTTACGATGAAATCATCTTCCTTAGATAAGATTTTGAAGGAAAGATTAAATTTTTCAAATAATCGTCTCAAACTCACTTTTCAATTTCATTGAAAGGATTCTTCTTATTTTTTTGTTTGAGTTGATTATTTTTCAAGTATCGACATGTGAAGACTGATTGATCAAAAAGATACATCTCTCCTCTTTCAACAGAATCGATTTTCAAAAATTTCCCATGTTCAAAACATAGAAAATAAAGCCACAAAGTCATAGACAGAACATATTTGAAATTATTTTGATATTTATTTTGATATTTAAAACTACTTTTTTAACATTAAAAAATTACTTATATAAGTAGAGAATATTTAAGATCCGAGAAACCAAATCTTATTGGATAAATTCAAGAATTGCTGGGGGAATTGTGAAGGGAACATTATTATTAACCCCCCTTGAGTGTGTAGACGCCAACGATCAAAGTGGGCCCAAAGTGCGCGGAGAGGGTTCCAGTGAATGAATTTTCATAAACATTCGTATATAACGGTACACTTTGTTCAAGTTTTATTGAATTTTTTTTCATGACGTATATAGCCGTCATCCACACTTGCAATTAGAGCCCACTTGTTCCATGATATGGACGGGTCCATTACCCGTCATACACACTTGAGGGATTAAGTCAGATTGCAAATAAAATTATATTATTGTGATTCAAATACCAGAATTAAAATTTCTACTAATTTTATCGAAATAAATAGGGTGTTTTTCATAATAAATAATCTAATAGATGTGTCTTTAACTGAATATAATCTTGCTATAATGAGGACAGACATGAAGATAAGAAAATAATTGCGTAGAATCTATAAAGATTAGTTTGTTTCTTATGTCCATAAGAATAGCGATATCGAAACGAAACAAATTCTGTCATGCAGAAGCTACATGAGCTTTCAACGATTGTCAGACACGGATGAGGATAAAGTTCTAATGAGGATTTAATAGACTTGTCCACAAGGGTCGTTTGACAATGGCTCGTCCCCGACCCTCGTAGAATCCCCGTGGCAGACGTCACATGTCAAGTTGACAGATTGACTGCTCGTCCGTTTTAACAGATTCGTTCCGTTCTCGTTATGATAGCTTTCGTTTAATTAAATCTAGACTTATGAAAATGCTTTTCAAAAATTTTCACATTTAAAAAATTTTGTATACTATGGAATTGAATTTCAAATGTGTAAATCAACTTAAGTAATGACAGTGTTCTTTTAAAAACATTTTGTTTTCTTTATCATGCATATTTATCTGTAATTTGAAAGTAAGCTTTATCATAGCTTTATAATCAATAAGATTTTTTGTTTTTGTTATAAAAAAATAGTGAAGACTAATTATCGAAAAGTTAATATTTTATAAGAAATGCCTTTTACTTTATTTCTATGTATTATAAGATTGCAAAGTATTAATTTGCATTTACATCATAATTGCAGTCTGCAGATAAAAGATGACTATGTTAAACAATTGTAGAAATATATTATTCAATATTTTTATCATCGTTTCTTACATTGTACTTATAAACGAGAATACAATATTATTGCAGAAGAATAGAGTTAACAGAAAAAGAGAAGAGAAGAGAAGGAAGGAGAGGAAAGATTGAGAATTCGAGTTTCGCGTTTTTTAACCCTCATATCTTATGATAAATAAATCGGCCGGTCCATAGGCCGAAGGCAGATAGGCAGATAGTCAATACTGTGGCGAGCTGTGTGTCCAAGTATTGAAACAGGTGGGCTGACGAGGGGAGGAATCTCGAGAACGTACCGGAAGTGAGATGAGCTTTATTGTCAAGTCACGCTGGCATCGTGGTCTATCTCTATCTTCTACAATAACCCCTCTGCTTCAGAAGTTTCCTTTTTTCTCTCGTAGATGATCTGACCCACGTTCACTTGCTTTCAAGTACATATTTGAATTTGTAGTCACGAAAAGAAAAGAAAAGAAAAGAAAAGAGGGACATGTCACATTTTTACAAAAATGTATAATTGACCGATAACTTATTTGTTATTAAATTAATCCAAATGTAATAAGTAAAAAACACATTATCAATAGGTATACACATAAAAAAAACAAAATGCCGTATAAAAATATTTGTCTTTTAAAATATAACGTTTATTTTATAAAATTAATATTATAAACAGAAGAAAATTAATATTCTTTTGTAGAAATAATATTTTTTTATGTCAGTGTCTTTAATCACATCTACGCATGACCATACAAACAACCAGACAGACAGACAGACAGACAGACAGATAGATAGATAAAGAGATAACAGAATTGTTGTAATTACACGTAGTCTAAATTTATTTACGTTTTTTATCTATCAAATCATTTTTTGCAATGAACATCTAAATTTTATAGATTATATAATATTATATATTCACTTATTATTATGAATGAGCTATTCTAGTGCACGCTAGTGGTACTATTGAAAAATAAACTTATTAAAATTTTATTGGCTTCTAATCTCTGCCCGCAAAAGTACAAATCAATCGATAGCGTTCATTTCGTTCGGCAGCTTTAAGTCGGTGACGTCACGTTTACTCTCACTGCGTATAGAAGGTGGAGAAAGGAAAGATTCGGCGATGCCAGCATCTTTCACTTCTGATGACGATGTAGGTTCCCGGGTGGTTGATGACGCGGCACATAGGTCATATAGAGATATGCAACATATAGGTATGCACACACACACACATATATTTATGTAATCAGGTACATATTACGTACATATTACGTACATATATGTATGTTCATTGACAAATCTCGACAGTCGTCAAATGAACGAATAAATGAAACCTAGAAGAGATAGAAACACAAGGAAGTAAGGAAAGGTTACGAGAAGATAGCCACCTTGACCCAATTCTGTTTGACGTTGCCAAGTAATGGTGACTTTTTCCAAATAAGAGCAATTTCTCTGTATAATTGTAAGTATTAATTTTAATTATTACCTCCGTCAAAGTAATGTAAAGTTGTGACGAAAGTTATAATTTGACAATCTGTTTAAAATAGAAAAGATATTGACATATTAAATTATCAGATACTTAAAAAAAGTTAAAAATTTTTATTACATATTTACTTATGTATTATAATATTAAAAATGGAATGAATAATTTTTTACAACAATAAAATATATATGTATATATTGTATTAATCATCTTTTTTTGTATAGTATCTTCTACTTCTTTAACGAATATTTAAACTTTACTTAAACTATTTTATATTTAAACTATTTCAGACTAATATTTTAAGAAAAATTTTTAATTTACAAGAGTTATAACGTATGAAACTCTACAATTTAAAAAATTGACAAACAACACACACGCTATCTGTGGAGGAAGCGATATACAATTATAATTTCCAGTGTAATGACCCAGAAGAAAGCCACCCTGACCTAGTCGGATAATCGGCTCGTCAAAGACGATCGATACTCGCTAATCAGATCAAACTACCCTACTTCCTTTTACTGCATAGACATTTTCACGATCGACAAGTTCAATGCAACTTGATTCTCAAACTCTCAACGGACTGGCTATCGGTCAAGTCGTTACAATTTAACTTGAATATGCGCGTTATTATTAAATCTTCAAAGCGTGGATTTTTTTCACAAAAAAAGATTAATCATTCATCGTCGTCATCGTCAATCATTAAATCATTTATTAGATTGCTATCTCAATATTTTTAACAAGAATATTTCGACACCGAAATAAAGCAGATTGTAATATTTTACTTTATATGAAATGTTTTTTATAAACCAAACTGGAAGACAATTGAGTTTGATAATATGTACAACAAATGAAAAATACTATAATATATTTTCGGTGTAATAACAACGAACGTGTTTATGCGAGAACGCAAGTACTTTTATCCTCCTGAACAATGAGCAGCTTTCATATTTTCATATTGTGCATTTTGAGGAATGTTAATTATTGTACGATGCCATGCGATGCATATGGATCTTTTGTGGATAGTTTTTCAGATATGACACTTGGTTCGGAAGGCGTGCCAAGGCTAGGCCGTATAGGACTTGGACTTTTTCTTTCCATCGATTTCTTCTTCCATCCTCCACCTCCGTCATTCGCGTCAGAGTACATCGGAACCTTATGGCCGCCCGTGGGCTGTGAGGGAGAAGCGGCTAGTTCCTTCCTAGGCGTATACCGACTGGTGATTTAGTGAGATCCGATCTGCGAGTGGAGCGGCCGATCAGCTGGACCATAAATATCAGGTGTTTTTTTGCTCGAACACAACACGACACCACACACACACACACACACACACACGTACATATATACTTCTTTTTCGAGTAAAATAAGATCTCCAGTGAGAGGCAGAGGTCGGTTTCTCGTTAGCGTTTAGCTCCTCTCTTCTTAGATTTCTTTCAATTCGCGAGACGAAAATCTGGTATATGTTCCTTGCATTTACTTTTTCGGTACAAGTAAAAAAATTAGGACTTACGACAGCCGGTTATTTACATAACATCATCAATATTTTTATAATTGAGCGCTTCCCGCGAATATTACGTATTTCAATGATATACTGAATGAAATAACCGCACCTATGTTTTAGGTAAAAATGTTTCTCGCGGTAAATTGGTCTTTCACTCTCGAAATCAATTGAATCATTAATGATCTATGCGAAAAAAGATCTATCGAGACGTAGCTTAAATCGACGAGATTTAAATCCGTGTGTAAACATCGCGAAACATTTTGCAACGTTGCGTCTCTCATTGCGATTAATGCGATTAATGCGATTAATGCGATTAAATAAAGTCAAATCTCTTCAAAAGGGGAGAAGCTTAAAATTATGTGTACGGTGTATGGAAGTCGGCAGTTTAGTTTCTCGAAATTTCAGCGCCTACTAAGAGACGCGATTATTTACTCAATTACAGTTATTATGTGCGAGAACGCGGGAGAAGAATCTACGAGCGCTCCTCTGGAAAACTTAACTGCACTTTCATAGCGCTTCCCTCTCGACTTTAAACGAATAATTTTTATCCGCTAAACCGCCACCGCCACCGCCACCGCTGTCGCTACCGCGCATTCCACCCTTCCGATGCTGCCCTTGTCGTTCCGAGCGACCCCTCGTAAAATTAAGTCAAACAGCCACGGGGTGCCAGGGTGCCGGCAGCCGGGGTGCCATTCGCTTTTCCGCGTTACGTTCTCCGTTCCTGTTGAGAGGAACCCCGAGCACGACACCCGCGAGTCGCTTTTGCGAACGATCAAAAGGGACGGTGTGAATCATTCGTAGTGAGTAACAATGATGATTTCTTCGCAAAAATCAAAAACCGGACGCTCATCAAAAATCATCAAAGAAGCTACGATTACTATTTATCATAATTTTATTCTCCTGACTTTTTGTGTTTTCCTCGCGTCATCATTGAAGGCTATCTCTGAATTGTCTACAGTGATTGCAATACCAGACCGAGATAACAGATATTTATTTAATAATGTAGCGTATTATATCAATTTGATATTTTGTATAAAGAGATTAGGTTGCATATCGTGATTTATTCTGTGAATGATATACATATACAAAGTGCTCGATGTAACTGTAAAAATTTATGAACAAAAAAAAAAATTGTGCAATGAGAAAATCGTTGACGAAGAATATTGTAGTTGAATCGACTCGTCTGTAAATAGAGCAGTTAATGAAATCATCTTTTATAAATGAAATCGTAGAAGACTTTCTTTTACGCAACGTAGTTCTGATCATTTATATTATTTGCACATTATTATTTACGTATAAAAATATTGAGATTTTGTTCTTGAGATTGGATTCTTTACGTGATATTTTATTTATTTTGTTTTAAAATTTCTTACAAAATTTATTTTGTTATAAAATATAAGATATCGTAAAATATTCTTTTTTTTAAATACTTTTATATAATGAGGAAAGGATCGATTTATATTGTTTGTTGTATTTGTGCAATGCATGACTGCATACATATTATCAATATTATTAAATTGATTATCAATTAAATTTTATGATTGTATTATCCTAGCTTTAATTTGAGAATGCGTTTCAAAATCAACAATAATGGCGCATAATTTTCTAAGTGAAAAATGTACATAAATTTACGTAAGAAATATTATTAGGCATAAAAGGTGCAATCTATACATTAGCACGTTTTTTTATTTACTTGATTATTATTATTATTGTTATTATTATTATTATTATTATTATTACGACTTATTTAATAAAAATTTTAATAATTTAATTTCCTTTTACACACAAGAACTTTTAATATAATATATTATCATATGAATAGTACTAGCAGAAATAATTGCTTATTCCATTTGTTTTATTTTATTACGTTACGTGAAATTTGTATAAGTATATCTAGATTTTTTTAATAATTACCAAAATGTACGTATGTAATTGGAATATTGGTATTTCGAATCTAGAAATATCAATCGAATCGAGCACGTTACTTATATCAATATTCTAAATAACGGTATTGCAATCATTGTTCTATGTACTCTATTCTCGAAATGCGAAAATTTCTATATTATCTTCTGTTACGAGAATCTTTAATTTTATATTGATGAGAATAATGAAACTTGATTAATTTGCATATGTTTTTGTGAAGAAAAGAAAAATCTTTCTTAGCTATTTTTTTCTAATTCTGTTTCCAAAGAGATGTGTTTAATGCAGTTATATTTCATTTATTATATATATTTCAAGTTAAACTGTTAATGATAACAGCAAGGCTAACACATTCACCATCAAACATATTTTATGTGATGATTTTACGTGTTTACGTTATTTTATATTAAAAAGAATAATAAAATATTATAGTGGTAAATTTATTATATAGTATTAAATTGCGTGTAAAATATATAATAATACATGACATATTTATTTGGCTGTCGCGGTCCCGTGACGATCACCGTCATAGCGCGGTGAGTGTGTTAACTGAAGAGAATATGACGTAAAGAAACAAAATCGAGTTTTATTATTGTTTAACATATCCTTTTTTAATGAATTTATTGAATTTCTTATGTTTTAATACATTGTATGTTATGTTTTAATATCTTTATTAAACTTTTGTGCATATATCTTATTTAAAATTTTTATTGTTGAGTAAAAAGCAAATTTATAATTGTTACATATTTACATGTTACATGTATAATTAGTTCCTTGCATAAATGTCAGGGTTGCATTAATGTTGGGTTGAATGTCGCAATGAATACGATATATTTATGCTGGAAAAAAAAAAACAAGCATACATTATTACATTTAGAAACATTATTACTTATCTTATTTGTAAATACTCTGAGAAGGTATTGAAAAAAGAGGAAATATATTACGTTGGTGAAATCTATCTCTATGTAATTCGTACAAAATTGCGCAACGTAATTTATTAACCTTGATGTATCCAAGGTACAAATTTGTAAGCTTTTGTTCTGCAACAAAAACTTTGCAAAGTTATGTAGAAGAATATTTGTTATTACCAAATACAGAATAAAGAAATGGACGAATAAAAGATCTATTTTTATTCTTCATAAATTCTTCATTTGTTATATTGTACGCATGTACATGATGTTACAGACTAATCTTCTCTTCTCGTGTGACAGTAGAAGTATGGAGATGAACAGAAATCTTGTACTGTTTTACGAAATTCACAATAATAATCGAGATATTAAATGTTAAAGTCAGATGAATGATAGTACTATGGATATCTGCAGAGATAGAATGAAAGAAGCGACGTCATCATTCGTCTAACATGTAACGTACAATATTAATTATTGTTGCGAATTTCGCAAAACGGTATGAAACTTTTTTGTTCATCTTACTACACGAACACGAAGTCAAAGTTACTCTGGAACACCCTGTATATGTATGTATGCGTGTATGTGTATGTGCACAAATACACACACACACAAACACACACACACACACACACACACACACACACACACAAACACATATTGAAATACATAGTATATAAAATTATAAATATAGTTCTAGCCTAAAATCTAATGCGAATTATATGTATAATAAATTTTTTAGACATATTTGGGCTTTACATTAAAACTTTCATCAGTGAGTTTAATGTAAAAAACTGATTTACATATTTATTTAATTGACATTATTTGAAAAGTAAATTAATTCAATTAGAAAAATAATTATATTTACATCGACGATTTTCTATTTTAAGTTTCAGTTTTTCAATTTTTAAATGTTGTATTTAAAATTGAAGCGTTTAAAAAAATGATTTTCTGAATTAACTGTCAACTGTAATATTTTTATACGTATAGCTATCAAATTAATATTGTAATCATATAAAGATTAAATAAAAAAATGCATTGTATATTTCGTAAATTTGACACAAAGATTGAGATTTTGAACCTGAGTCGACATTGAATTATACGTTTGTGGGGACACAAGGCGAAAGTTCTCTTTCGTTTGGATGGAATTACTTTTATCGTCGTGACGGAGAAGCAGACGGTGATTTGATTCACGATCGTTCATGCGAGTCGCGCGACTAGGAAGACTCGCTCGTGTATTTGCCTGACGGCAGGGTTGATCGCATTTTCCGGCATTACGCCGGTGTAATTCCTCCCTTTTTTCCTTCGCCTCTTTGCACCGCGGCCACCAACCGTCAGCGTGATTGACGAGTGATATCGTTAACGGTTTTAAGACTCCCTCTCTCTCTTCTTGCGCATCTCGTTCCCTTCCTTATGACGCGTGCGATCTACCGCGAAGATTTCATTAGTAGTTATTTCCATTCTGTGCGGGAATTTCGCATTTAACGTGTTTGTTCAAGCATGCCGCGTTTTATAATACTGCGTGATTTCGTCTTAATTGTTTGAGTTTGTCAAACAAAAAATCACGATCAAAAATGGTTTTTATATTACTTTTTTGTTACGATAACCTTTAATATTAATGGATGAACATACGAAGCTTTATCTATTAATTTTCTTGTACATCTAAATAATATAAATGTAATCTGTGTTGTCATACATATATTTTCAGAAATAATTAATTTATATTTGTGTAACAATACTAACTTGACATAAATTGTAATGAGATGATCCAAAGATGATGTGGATGTCGCATATTTATTATAAAACTTATACATGTATTATATTCATTGAAAACTTTGTTTTTCGTTTATCGTTCTCACATTTATTAATTAAAAGAAAAAGGAATTTTTCGGCAACTAAAAAATTTATTGATACAGTATACACGTAGTAATTACAAACACAAGACTATGTCAGACTGTGATTTTTATTTCACATTCCTGATTATTGATCACCCTTGATTTTAAACCGAATGTTGAAATTTTATTGTTTATTGCCTATTAATCTTTTTGGTAGTATGAAAGAAAAATATTGGCAATATTCTAAAATAATTTTAACTTGTATAAATATAATTAATTTATTGTAGGCAATTGTTTAGTGATTTTGTATCATGATTCATGACAGATAACTAAGTAGCTAAAATGCAGAAAAATGAAGACTATGAATGGCTAATGTAATTTCATAGAATAGTTGCTGCAGATTATTGTGCGAATTTTACAATGTATCGGGGACTGCAGAGGTTGTTCGGAAAGTATGAAATGAGGTGGCGATGAACGCGGCGCGGCGCGGCGCGGCGCGGCGCGGGCGGTATGAGGTGGCGGAAGAGGGATCTCGCGCCGCGCCGTCGCGAGGTAGTTCCAATGGGGAGAATATACCTATCCAGAGAGTTGTGCGCACCTCGCGCACCTCTCCCAACGGCGATTCAAGTGCCCGGCAGCATAGCTCCGCCTACTTGCGATACAACCTTCGGCTCTCGCGCCGACCACCGACGACCGACGACCGACAACCGACGACCGGTCGTTACTGCTATGCGTGCACCTCTCGTCGAATCTCTTTCTCTTTCTTCTTCACTTGTCGTTTCTTCGGCTCTGTTACGATCTTATAGACGCTCGCTCGCTCGCTCGATCCGATATCGCATTAAAATCGCTTCGTGTAAGGTGCGGATTCGAATCGGAGTAAAAGAAATAGTCATCAACCGTTAAAAAAGAAATCATAATTGTGATATGAAAAGTTTTTTGTTGATCGCTCATTGCAGCTATATTGAAATAGCTATATAAAATTAGAAATAAAATAATTAATACAATATATTTTTCATGTTATATAGTTTCTTTACATATTTATTATCTTACATATTTGTGTATATTTTGTGTATATTTTATGAAAATACAATTTAACAATTTTGGATAATTGTATTGTTTAGCGTTTTTTCACTATGATATCTAGACATTTGCATAAATTGATTCTGCGGCTTGCGACCAACTTAATCTCGTGTACGATGCTAAGGTTAAATGTTTCGGCAATGATTTACAGAGGCAGGAAGAGCGTGGGTGATACTATCGATGTTGCATTTATCATCGACACAATGACCACGGAATTCACGGAATGACCGGCGCATATCATCTATTGCAATGCACGAATGCAATAACATACTTTCAGGCATATATCCTTAGACATATATGTATAAAGACAATTCATTGTTCAATTGCAGTAGCAGTATTTTTATTTTTATTTTTATTTTATTGAGATTTTTCGAGTGTCGCAGGAATTTTCGTAAACTACAATAAAATAATAAACTTGAATATTAATATTATAAATAAAGTAGATCAATATATTATATGTATAATAATACGATTATTTTTATTGAAGAAGAAACATAAAAATCTGCAGTAGCTCCCAATCTAAAAATATTGTATTAGAAAATTGAATTAAAGCAATGAAAATTAATGCAGGAATAGTTATATTTTTATTATATTTAATTTTTAGTTTTATCTCAATGTCAATCTACTTGTTATTTAAAAATGAAACTCCAGTTTATATAAATTGTTCTTAGATTGATCGGTATCGTAAATTAAGATATTTTACGAATGTTGGGAGCGTTGAAGCTTTCTCAACTCGTATGAAGGAAAAGACGTCCGATGGTCTCTGATTTTCTTCTATGGAACATCTGCACGGTAATGCGGTGAGACTCTTTAGCATTTTTATGCTGGCTGCCGCTGACAGTTTATTTTATTATATCGATAGGCGGCTGCCCATCGTCCATCGTCCGGGAGAATTCATAAGTCAAACCCAACGTAAGTGCGCTCCGAGCAAGTTATCTGCACATGGAAGTCGTTCTGTTCTATTCGTTCTGTTCTATTTTTTCCGCTCGCTCCAGTTGATGATTGGCAGGCAGATTGATAGTATAGCCGATAGCGTGATAAATGACATAAATTTGGTTTTTTGGTGGCACACGTGGATACACATATGATGTAATAAATTAAAAATAATTATTAAATCGTGTCTTAGCGACGTGGTGCGTTGATAGATTAATTTTACGTTGATAAAATCGATTTTCAATGAATTTTTATCTGTTCTGACTGTTAAAAAATTTGCAAATTTAAGAAAGTTTAATAATTTTTTAATATAACTTTCAATGTTAGCTTTTAAACCGCTAAAGATGTGACGAAAAGGATGCTTTTAAACTTGCTGGTATGAAGATATTACAAGTACAAAGTTCTTATACGTGTCAAAAAATATAAGAAAATATTTAAAAGTATGCAACAACTATGATAGAATAATAATAAAAGTATAGAAACTAAAACATAAAATATTATATCTGTAACGTGTTGAGATAAAATATCTCTGTTTCGCTAGATTGAGGAAATTCCATAGCATGACACGGTGTGCAGTATCGATCATGGGATCCACCGTTTTTTCCACAAGCACAAGAAGCGAATTTACGATCCGCATAACCCAACCTCTTCTCGGCGTTCTTAGGGGTTCCCGAGGCAAACTGCCCCCGCCGTTAACGCGCATCCCACAAAGTTGCACGTGATTAGCATGACAACTGCCCCGGAGAGTCGGTCCGATAGTTTGTTACTCCGCTCTCCGGCGTTGTATGTATGTACGTGGGGTGAGCCGAGGCCCGAGATCCGAGATCCGAGGTCCGAGGTCCGAGGTCCGAGGGTGGTCAGGCTGTCAGGCAGTATTTTTTATCTAGTCACGGTCAACTGGCTGATCGACTCGTCCGCCCATTATTAGCGCAGCACACAACGACGCGCGCGGGGCGACCATCCTCCACACGCGCTCCACCGTCGCTCCATTGTTGAGGAGTGTGTGCGAGAGAGAGAGAGAGAGAGAGAGTTCTTTCCCTACGGTCCATCTACGTAAGGTCGGTAGCTTATGGGCCACCTAGCCTCGGAGCAATAGCTCGCTCCCGAGGGGTGGACAGCACCGTCGCGCCCCTTTCGCCCCTTTCGCCCCTTTCGCCCCTTTCGCCCCTTTCGCCTCTTTCCCGGAGGTCTTATCTTTTTAGTATTATTGCGCGATCGCCATAGCGGCCAACCCCCCGAAGGGCTGGATGGGCCGACGGCTGGCTGAAGAGAGAAGGAGAGAGAGAGAGAGAAGTGCCGAGAAGACACTGCGAGAGCAGACGACTAGCGATCTGCGAACCGCCGCTGTTTCGATCGCCACGATCTCTTATTAGCATAGGGACGCGATGAGAGTTTCGCTGTGTCGTTCGCAATTGGACTACTGGATCTACCAGATTTTTCAAATTTGCTGCGCAAATTTCTTATTTAAATTCAGAATGCGTATATTCGCACATGTAGAAATTAAATTTAAATTATTTAACAGCCGGTACAATAATGAAATTGTTATTGTGCACAGAAACATATAAAACAAATGTATGTACCTATTATATATGTACTACCAGGAATCGTGGTTAGACGAGGTGGAATAATAACAGGCGGATTTTCTTAGTACAGAACAATATCAATGGGACTCCGTATCGAAATGATCCGATAGCCGATGTGTAAGTATGCGCGCACGCATGTTCCAAGGTTCATGTACAACGAGGGGCTATTTGGTGTACATAAAGTCACATGTGTACATAAGTGTATGTATATGTCCTCCTATAAAGATAACGCGTGTCGGATACTCGGATCTGATCGAAGGAACTATAAAGATTTTCTTTTCTTTTTCATGAATACGCACGATATATATATATATATATATATATATGGGCTTAATATCTCTTATTTGACGTAAATGTGATTCACAAATGTGTGTAAACATTATCAGTCCAAAAAAGCTTAGTGAATATGAATTTAGTGAATGTCAAAACACAAACAGTGTTAATTCTCTGTGTTTTTAATATTAGACTTGACAACATTTTTACATCTTCAACATTTCCCTATTTTATTCTAATCGCATCTAAGCACATAATTTTAATTAACAATTTAATTTTATTCTATAAAGCTTAATGCTACAAATAAGAACAATGTATGGTAAGAACAGACACAACGTGTTTCTCACGCTTTTTCGCTTAATAGTTAATACCTTAATATATAAAAATTTTTTAAATACGAAAAGATTGATTTTATTCAATTTGGTTTTTATTAAGAAGAATACATAACTATAAATTTAATCAAAGAGTCTGCAAACTATATATGCATATTTACAATTTTATCCCTTGTAAAATAATTGTAAATTGAAAACTTGTGTGCGATTATAATTATAATAAAAGCAATTATTATAATATTAAAGTTGAGATCTTCAAAGTTATATTGCAATAATTAATCTTGGCTCGAACTTGGTTGCGTTTGTTTAGACTTGATCCGCTTATTTATAGAGCAGCGAACAAGATTAAGTAAGTGTAGATTTAATAGAAAACTGAAGCCTCATAATGTATGATGAGGGGTGAAGGAAATGGAGCCAATCGCCGCGCCGCGCCGTTCCGTTCCATTCGTCTACGAGTTAGTTAGTTATTCTACGTTGTAGAATCGAAGCCTGCTGTGTGGCCCCGTTTTACTTTACACGGCGGATATATGCCGTGGAACCACTACATTATCGCTTACTGGATTTTATTATGTCAATGAAAAAGATCTTGTTATTAGATTGTGATTAATAGAAAAATGAAAACTGAAAAAATTAGGCCAAACATTTTGAAAGTGTCACGTATAATATAATATATTCAACAGATATTAAAAAGTTGTAGGCAATGATCTAATTGATATATAATATCTCGTATAATTTGGGGGAAAGAACGAGGGTGGCGGAAGTCGATTAAAACTGGCATCGTGTATCAATCGAGTTTCTTTGATTTATTGCGGTGGAGTGACTGGTGAAATTGTTTAAAGTAGGCTCTAAAGGGCGTTTAAACGATCCCCGAACGAGCGGCGCGTTACTTCTTTTTTTTTAGAGAAGGGAGATAGGGTCCGTAAAGTGAATCGAATTTTCAGCGCAATCCTGGAGCATTTCTGAGGGTCGCGGGAAAAGCGACACGCGTGACCATAATTTCACGCATATACACGTGCGCGTACTCGGATCGTAATCGGATCATATATATAACCAACTCATAATCAATTTTGTAAATTCATTTTTAACATTCCTATTTCACATCTATAAATTAGTATAGATTTTTTACATTGATTACAATATATAACAAAATACAGAAAAGTTAATAAAATTATTGATATTAAAAAATAAATTATTAATACTGAAAGAGTAATAAATATATTTACATTTATACTAAATACCACTAGTTGTATCAAATAATAAATTGTGGTTGATATTTTTTAATTATTTTCCAATATATATTTAAATTTCCTGATAAATCTACTGATTTTAATTATTTATATACATACACATATACAATATATATATATTATATACATAATCAGGTAATACGAGAGAAGTCGCTTTTCAGGCAGCAGCTTTAGGATAAAACCACTTATGTTATATACTTCATAAAATAATTATTTCTAATATTAACGCGATTCTTTCGCGGCGGAGATTTATATATACATATACTATTCCGTTGAATATTTAAAAAAATATGTAATATTATTTGAAAATATTTCATATTAATTAATACTACTAACTTGGAGCATATAATACTTCTTGACGGAGACTCCCTTGACATCTTTCGCACTCCGTCCACAATCTGGAAAACTTCTCTTCCAGTTTATGCCATGTCGACAATTCCTTGTGAAATAACTCGGCCTCTTGTAGCACACTACTTTGTCCTTCTTTCCTGTCCGGTGGTTCATATTAATCTACCTTGTCTTCGCATAGTCAAATGATCGCATAGTCAAATGATCAGGAACAGCACGCAATAAAAAGTGCAACGGTTAATAACGTCGTGTAACGTAAATTATATTATTATTATTATTATTATTATTATTATTATTATTCTTGATCCACGATAATGCTAGGATACAAGGATACAAGGAACAATGAAATCTAAGATAGCTTTTGCGTCATTGCGCAATAATCACACGTAGGTTTAATGACAGTCACTTCTTCGACGTGCTCCTCGGCGTACTTACTGTGTACTTATCACTGATTCTATAAAAAATATGAAGAACGAAAATAATAGATGGTAAAAAGTAAATCATTATATTTATTTTTTCTACCGTTGATAAAGTTGGAAATAAAAAAGATATTACTTATATATTTGTACAATGAGTGTAAGTAGAGCCCGTATAGAAAAAGATGACGGGCGATCTCTGTGACACATCTCGAAAAAACAAGAAACAAAGGAATACGTACTATAGCTACTTTTAACAAGGCTAATACACTTGTCATAGATCGCGAGCGACACCATCCGATGTCACGTTCTGACTTCTGACGTGTTGTTAATGTCGAGCTTTGCGACGATCACGTTCGATACAATTATTAAACGTCACATTGATGCGTCGCGATATGTTATGTTGTGCGACGAGGGTGAGTGTTATACAATGGTTAATGAACACAGAAACTCTCATTACGCTCATTACGTGAACGTGGCGTAGAATATTTATGAATATCAAAGTAAAACGTCTTCTTATAGATTCTTCTAAAACTAATAGATTATATTTTTTGTAATTGCATCACAAAGAGTTGAGTTACTATAGATTATTATATATTCTACATTAAAGTCATCTCTCAAGGTATTAATTATAAATTTTTATATAAAATTGAAAGCTTTTACGTGCAAAGCGATAATTGACGTGTTGTTAAAACTCGACTTAAATTTTGTGCGACTCAAATTTCCATTACTTTATTTTTAATTTATCACATTTTAGGGCAAAAATTTATATATGAATAATCTATCAATGATTATTATTATTATTATTATCTGGAAGATTGTGTGTGTGTGTGTGTGTGTGTGTGGAACCGTGTGTGGATCGCCACGGTAGGAACCCGCCAATATCTAGGGTACATAAATGTTTTACATGCAATAAGGCGTTCCGTCCAGGCTGGACGAAACTGCCCGCAGTCCGATTTTATTACTCGACCGCAAAGAGGCTCGCGCGACAGAAGGAAAAATAACAGGACGGAAGGTAGAGGTGTTGAGAAAATTTTCATGTAAATGTATGGTAAAAGCTTCTATATTCTAGTTTTAGTGAGGGTAATCTATTTATTCGTTTGATCAATTCTGATAACAAATAATCACAGATATAAAAGTGCTAAAATTAATTAATATATAAAATAATATGTATTAAAAAAGCAAAAGAACTATTGTATAGAGATTTCAAATAATATCTTTTATTCATAAATGAAGTATGTAAAATGAAATAGTAAACACACGTGTTGTAATTTTAGCGACTATCATTAATTGTGATTTTGAATTTGAAAAATCGAAAAATAGTGCACAACATATTGAAACACTTTTTAATTTGTAACGTGTGTTAACGTGTGTTTGTGTACATGTGTGCGTGCGTGTATGTAGCACGTGTACACAATATAGGTGTGTGTATAAAGTACCGGCGCGTGGGCTTGAATTAATGTTTTTCATGAACGAGGCTTTAAAGATACAACTAAATCAAATCTGCAAAAAGGCCAGAATTAAGGTAAGAATTAATATTCGCGCACTTTATGCGGAGATGTTTTAAATTGGCGTTGCGGATACAACTTGTAGAATGTGAATATCGTAAATGGATAGGCGTCCTATATACATATGTGCAGCGCTACTCGCCACGGTATGTAGCACATACGATTTATGGCGGTCAGTTTATTGAAATGGGCAGCCCTTGCCTTCATCCCCTGCCTTCGTGACTCTCGTGCCGAGACCGTTTCTTGGCCTTCGCGCATATGCAGAGACTTATAAGAGACATATAACTTGTCTGCATCCAGCGACACGTTCTGCAGACAACCAGCGCGGCCGAACTTGGAACGCTGTTGTCTCCTCGAGCGCGCTAAATCTTTAATATTCTATTTAATATCCGCCTCGCCTCGCCTCGCCTCGCCTCGCCTCGCCTCTCTTCTCTTCCCTTCCAGCAATCCGGCCGCGCGATCCATTCCTCGCCAACATATAAATCAAACCGGAGATATTAGTCGTTTTTTGCTAGTGCGGCGGCCCTGACGTTCGATCGCGCGACCTCCATAATTGTTTTTCCGGATTATAAATTTCGCTTTTTGTCCCTTACGGCGCGGGCGGCGAGGCCGTTTTCTTCGCATGAGAGGTAAATGCTTTTATTCAGTCAAACCTATTCATTTTTCGAAAGCGAATTCATGCACGTTTGAACGCTCAGCATAATCATCTCTCTGTAATCAATCCCTTGAATTCAAATATAAATTAAATTGTAAAATCTATTTTGTTAAAAAAGTAAAAAGCAAAGCACAAAGCAAAAGATTAAGACAAACATAAGAATTTTTACATGTTGGCGGTAAACCGTAATTACTTGCATGACAATATAGTATTTATAATGTAATAAGTGTAACGGAATATTTAATTTTTATTTAATTTAATTTTGAAGTCATGTACCGATTTTACTTTGAAATTGAATTAAGACATAAATGCATTAAATGCATTAAATATCAGTTAAAGGAATTACTATTAAAATGACGTTGTCAGATCGCGTCAATAAGATTCACGTGCTGGAGTGCGATTTCGGAAATGCTCTATAATCGTCTATCATTGCACAACAGACACCCCGAATTTATATTAATGCGAAAGAGTAGATAATATTTATAGGGTATTCTCTCTTCCCCCCTCCCTCGCCCCCGTTTTCTTCTCGCCCCCTCGCTGCTTCTTAACGGGGAGACGGTATCCATGATACAGTACCGTTTAAACGAGAGTTCAGGGGTTAAGAGGAGATTTTGGGGTCGCGTTAATTAATACCGCCGGCGCTATGGGCGTCCTCCCCTCTCCCACACACGCGGAACACTGAGAGACGCTAACTATAACTTAAGCTGCCATTAATTCACATCAATGTCTTCCTACCGCGCCCGAGGGCTGGTGACTTGCATCCTTGTTGCTGGAACCGAGATAAGTGAATGGATATATTCTTTCTCTTTCTCCGCGTCTCTCTCTCTCTCTCTCTCTCTCGTTCTTTTAAAGAAGCATACTGTAACTTTTCACGCTTTTTTCCGCGATGGTTCATATATCCGCGAATCAATGGCGAAGAAAAATAACGGCTGGGTATACAGCGAGTGTTACGGATCTGTCGAATATTTTTTAATTAGATTTCTTAAAATTAGTTTCTTAAATTTTTTTCTTTTTTTTTTCTTTCTATTGTCATTTTGTATAAGACACTTTACAAGACGCTATTATTATACGAGTATTGTACGAGATTCAATTAACATTGTAAGATGAACTTGTATACTAATGTGTGTAACCATCGATCGAGTGGTTTCGCATTCCTGAGTCAAAACAAAAAGATATCTCCTATTAGTCAGATGGATACTGTCCATCAAGATTGTTGTAGCAACGTGATGCAAAAGTAAGTGTAGGTATCCGGATGGTTCTTGGAAGGAAGTCGACAGGGATGGTGATCGCAAGCGGTCTTGCGATACTCGATGTCGCGGGGCGATAAGCAACCTAGGTTTTCGTCACGCACGCGTCTCATATGATCCGTTTAGAACTCAATCCTTGTCACCTTTAAGCAACCATACGGCACTTGTAATATCTTTTTTATCTACAATATTGAACTAAGGAACGTTTCAGCTATATAACGATAAAAGATGTCATCTTCATATTTTATTATCACATTTACTACGTATAAATAAATATATGTGTGCGTGTGTGTGTGTGTGTGTGTGTGTGTGTGTGTATATATATATAAATATAATTATAAAATTGATAATAAAAAAATGTGATAGAAAATGATCAAGTTGTAATAATCGATTTTCTTTCTTTATCTAACGCCTCTAACGGTGTAATAGATTTCACATGCAGGGAGGCTCGAATTAGAACGAGTGTGTCCGGCAGTCTTATAAAAGGAAAGGGAAGACACTGCGTTGACATGCGTGTCCAGCGTCCGAGAAAAAAATCCAGTGCGTCTGGATGGATCTTTCCCGTTAGTTAAGCCGATCATTGCCGCTGTAACAAGCCGGCTATTGACAGGTCTGCTCGCCTGCCATCGTGGCACATGAATGTGAGGGTAGGCCAGTGGGTTCCGGCTAGGTACGGCTTTGGCCAAAAGGGATAGCCAGGACAAACCGCAGTTGGACTATCTTATGTGGTGGTGGTGGTGGTGGTGTTACTACGGGCGCCACATACTAATGGAGCATTACCTTAACACCCTCTATCCGAACTCTCGTTCAGTTAGTTACTCCTCGGAGATGTGAAAGAAAGGACAGAAGAAAAAGAGGGAGAATCACCGTATCTTTCGATCCACCTCTCTTCATAGTCGTAACGACGAAGACGGGGGTTGGGCCTTCTCGCCACCGCTATTGTGC
This sequence comes from Tetramorium simillimum, assembly GCA_011636635.1. Taxonomy (NCBI): domain Eukaryota; kingdom Metazoa; phylum Arthropoda; class Insecta; order Hymenoptera; family Formicidae; genus Tetramorium; species Tetramorium simillimum. The sequence goes on from VBVQ01001388.1 coordinate 26,033, forward strand.
CGTCTTCTCTCGGTCTTGCCCCCGTTTTACTCCTTTTTGATCGATCTCTCAGGAAATTGCGTCCCAACGTAAATCGTTATCACATTATCGTGTAGAACTGGTGCGTCATTTAATTGGATAAAAATAATTTTTATCGTCACAATTAATAACAAGGTATATTTTTAAAAATATTATGAGAGTGTCATTTTTTGCAATATATTGCAATTAAATGTGATAATAATTAATAATAATAATAATAATAATCCACAGCATGTAATAAATCTTTTTCTTTTTGTAGAATTTGATAGTTTTTCTTTAATTTTTCCATCACGTTATGAGTCATTTAGATTTTTTAAACGAATCCTTACAAATTTTTTTCTATAAATCAATTTCCCTCGACTTTATTTTGCATATAAAAAAATTAAGATTATGTTATATAATAACGATTAATAATAATAATAATTTGCGAGTTATTTCAGTTATTTTATTTTTAACATAACATAAAATATAACATTCATGTTTTAAGTGTCTTCAATTCTTGAGTGATAAACGTTTGCAAATTTTTGTATCAACATAAATTGTATCAACATATCGAATTCAACTTTGATTCAACTTTGAAATTTGGCTTGAAACAATGTAAGAAGTGCAATACGCGACAACGCGATAACCGATGTCGAAGATAGCGGCGTGGATGACGGTGGTGACGGACTGCATGAATTTTAATCGACATCTTATCTGGTACACGAGCGAAACTGGAGTGCTGCTGGATCGTGATCAAGTGGACTGCCATGGTGAGGACAATACATGCCAACCGACAAGCGACAATACACTATCAAACTCGTTGAGATGTATTGCTCTTTTGTTTTCCACTACACCTGCCGCATACGTGATGATCGAGAGATGTTGCACCAAGAACGTATAAGCATTCCATACACCATTCCCTACAACCAAAACGAGAGACAAAATTAATAATTCAGAGTTAAATATCTATCTTCGTAATATCTTCGTAATATTATCATATTACAGTAAAATAGTATGTACAAAATACTATTTTTATCAAAATATGTAATTTTCATAAATATTAATATATCAGATGTGACATTTTGTAGCAATACAAAAGCGCATTTTTTGAGTAAAATTATCACAAATGAGATATGCAAATAATTTGTTACAATTATATATTATAATTAAGTAATATTATAGAGGATATTCTTATATTTAAACTTATATAAAACTTGATACTTTTATATCACACTAAGAAATAATATCATAATTGTAGCTAAATTTTATTCTATATTTATGGTGATGCTTATTTTTTCTCTCTTTCTCTAAGTAAATAATAAATATTCTAAAAGAAGAAAATTTTACGACAACTGAAAAGATAACTGAAGAAGAGATGAAGAATCAGTCTCGGATTTTTTTTTCGACAACGATTTCTGCGACAACGTCTCTACTTCCAGAGCGTAAGCGACACCAGTTATAGATTTCATAAGTGATGCGACTGCCACCATATTAAACCCGTCTCAAGACTATCGTGCAACTTTAAGACCTCGCATACACTCGACGCTCCGACATTTCGGCCCCTCTTCGAGAGATCACGTCAACCCCTATATAGTTATACGATTCGGGACTGCCAAGGGGTAAAATGGTACAGCATTTCCGATAGGATTTACTACCGCAGACATATTTCAGGTTCAATCTGAAGACTTCGGTTATCGGCGGACACGCGCGTTTTCTATGCGTCTCATGTTTGTCTTTGTCCGCCGCGCCGTTCTGTAACATATAGAATTTTATGAGAAATATGAAGCATATATCGGAAAAAAGGAAATATTCGATTAATGTTTTTAGAACATTATATATTTCTATTAAACCTAGATTTTCACATGTAACTCTACGATATCTAATTTCCAATTTTTAGCATTTTGAAGAATTTGCAGTTCTCTCAATTTCAAAATTGAGAGAAACAGTTACAAGTTTAAAAAACCAAGTTATATAGTGTTGGTTGGATATTTGCAAAGAATATAAATATTTAATACAAATATTTAATATGATTAAAATTAAAATTTATATTAGATTTCGCAATTTACTGCAGATTGTGAGAGATATATCCGCAACAATTTTTCGAGTAAGTACTTGCTCTTCCAGAAGAAGATCATTATGGAAGAGCAAGGTATTACTTAATGCACTGTGGGGAGTAAAATCCCACTGGCATTAAGTAAAATGGAAAACATTCCAAGACAAATGATAATATCAATAACATTCGTTGGGAAGAAATCTGTTGATTAATCAAGCAGTTTAATCAAGAAGATGAAGATGCTATTAGACATTGCCAAGTTTAGAAAATACAATAGATAATTAATATTGTTTCAATATTCGGTTTTTAAGCATATTTCTTATTAAATCATAAATGCAAAAGAAAGAATATACGTATATTATTTTGTAAGAACAAATAATTTTAGATACTTGTGCATTGGAATAACTTTCTTTGTTCGCTTCTTTCAGAGAGAAATTCTTTTAATTACAAAAATTGTACTGTACGTGTATCGAAAAAACTATAACATGCCAATAATAATTTTTTTGTAGGTGAAAGCAGAGATTTTAAGATTATCTGGATAAGAATTCAATTTCGTGGTCAGTTTGTTCATGTAACATCGTTTTATTTTTTATTTTTTATTTTTTTATGGGAAACACTAAAAACATTATGTACCAAGAAAAGCCGATCATATCAAAAAGTACAAAGCAATGAATCATTGCAGCGTGCAGTGCTGCAATCAATCCAGAAAGTGATGAGAAGTGTTTCTGGAATTCGAGATCTCTGGAATTCGTCTCCGTTTTTTTAAATAATTAAAATAAAATTGCCGACGTTTTTTTATATCGATGCAACGTTGCAACAGATTGCAATAGTACATATATGAATAGAAATTAATACACGAGTATCAAATTTATAGTATGTTGTATGAAAAGAAATGCGATAGATTGACGATTGGGGCCTGGCGGGGCGCGGGAAACAGGAGGGGTGAAAAGAAAGGGCGCGATAGCAGAAAAGTAAGTGACTAAGGAAGAGAGATTGAATCGGCTGGTAAATTAGACGACGATTGTCCGTTCTCTCGAGGACCAAGGAAGGCTGCTAATCAGGAGTTTGCACTCGCCCCTCCTCCTCGAAACGAAATTCCGTTCTTCCAGCAATGAACGGATTTTACTCTCTCTCTCTCTGTCCTCTCACATCCCGGGGTCCCTCCTACTCGTGAGAATCCGTGAAAGTCAGAACTGGCGCTAACTCGAGTCCACTAACGGGCAATCAGATCTCTGTTGGGACAACAAACTGTTCCATCGCCCCCAGCTCGAGCGGATGCCGACTCTTGTATGGCTTATTTATCGAAGAAGTTTCCGGGGGTTAAACAGCAGTAAATTCTTCCTCCGGTGCCACCCTTCCACCCTTCCACCTTTCCCGCCTGCCTCCCTCCGCTGCATCCCACGGGAAAAGGACACTGTGACTTAATTGCCAAAGCTGGATACCGTACTCTGTAGATTGAGTAACGATGATTTGTAACGATGATCAAGTTGCACTGGCAACCCGGAGGCCTAGAGATGGACCGAATGACGAATTTACTCGTCATTATTACTATTGAATTTCACAGTGAAGAGTGAAGAGGATGTATGTAGCATACACTATAAGATCTACCGGATCATATTATAAAACAGCTTCAGTTCACATAGGTAAACTGGGATATTCGAGGTATGTGCGCTCGTATCGCGATATGTATTTGTAGATTATGTGTATCGGTTGTTCGAAAAAACGTGTCTTTCATTTAAATATTTTTATTTGGTAATAAAAACGTTAAAATATGTATAATATATATTATATTATTTATAAATCGTTTTATTAAGGAAAGCTTCAAGGAAACTAATTGTAAGAGGGATCTATAAGGCCTGACTCGGATTGTTTTCCTTTCCTTGAGTCAGGTGGCCAAGGTCTGACCTAGGCTGTCACATCGATGACGTATAATATTTTGCATTAAATGCTAAAAGAAGCGATATAACGGTTGTAGTTTCAAAAAATAGTCTTTTCAATCAATATAATAATTTGCTTATTTTTTTTACAGAATCTCTTTCAACGATTATACATTTGTCTTGTCCTCTTCTAATTATTTTATTCCAGTAACAAAAAAATTTTTGTCCTGACATTTAAGAATCGGATTTGCGCTTTTTCTTATACACTGACATTGCAATTTTTAACCACTTTTTCGATTATAACTTGCCTATCTTCTTGAATAAGTTTTTCAATGTGAGATTTCAGTATTAAAGTTGAAATCAGCGTCCTAAACGTTCATCAACAACACTTGTTCGGCTACATTAAAAGTGATCAACCCACTTAGAAAAATTTACACGATTCGTGCAACTTTTACAATATTACTTGATTATCTTGGTATAAAGTTCAAACGGTTTTACATTCTTTGAAAATGAAATAAACGACTCTCGTAATTAGAAATTACTTTTTCAAAAAAGTAAAAACTACACAAAGTTGTACGTATCAGCTAAAAATAATGTAGCTAGATGAAAATGTTGTAGGAGGGTTTTCCTATATATAAAAGTAGATTTAAAAACATGTAATAGTTTTAAGCAAAAAAATATTAATGTGAGAAATATATTACAATCTTATTACACGTTTCTTCTATAACTAATTTCGCATTTAGAGATTTCAAAATCGTACTATGTGTAGAGTACATTAACGTAGAGTTATATTAAGGTATATTATACATATAATGTACATTTGCAGTTGATGGAAGTTATCTCAATAAATATTTCATCGATTTCCTATTGAAATTTCGGACTATAAAATCAATGTTATCAATCTTTATAGAAGATGTTTATCGCGCGAGGAGAGAAATAACCAAGTGTTTGCTGGAAAAGAAAGAACCAACAATGAGAGAGAGATAATCGCGCATGCCAGAAGCAAAGGAGACCAATGGGCTATACGCGATCCTTTACGGATCTAATTGAGTGCAGAGATAACACGGCCGATTTCTGCCAGGCAATAACGTTTTCTTGCCTCCGCTCTCTTTAATGGCCAAGCTAATCGCTGCTGGTACCTTTACTATACTCACAATCAGACATACTGCACATTTTATCCGCGCGTTCGCTATCGATTGTCTTAATCAAACCTTTGTCACTGTATTCTATTCTGTAGAATACTTATAAAGAATAGTAATTTATTTAATTCTGGGTTTAATTCATCTTGACATAACAAATCCATAGCCTGATACTATATATTTAAAATTGAATCATTCAATGATCAATGCAATAAATTGGAACTTTTAATGTCGAATCGAATGATCTCTGTCATACTCATCGATAATAAATGTAAACTTTAACAAAAACAACAAGGATAAGAGTATATAATGAGACCGTTCTGAATGTAATATGCAACATGCAATATGCAAATGGCGAGTTAATTCTTATAATCGTGTATGAAAAAGAAATCTGTTCTTACAGATACAAAATCTGTAACTTAACATTTCTTTGGCCACGAAATTCAAAAATACTTTACTGCATTATGGTTTCAACAAATAATGTTAAAAAAAAGATGCCCTAATTCTATGTTGTGAGTTAAATATTTATGTGACAGCGAAATTACAATGTGATTATCAGAGTTTCTGTTATATAGATCACTGGAGAGAGTATAATATGTTAATCGAGAAATAATTCAATGTTGGTCAACGGCCTCGACTTTCTCTTGTAAGCTCCTGAGAGAGTCATTACTTGTCGTATGAGGACTCTTTTATTAGTGCGTGCGTTGCAACTACCGGAGAATAAAGCAACGTGCGTTTTTTCCATCAAAATAAAAATTTTATAAGACGCACAATGTATGTACAATATACGATATATTAACTGCAGTAATGTAAAGTGATTCGTGTATTTTTGAGAATTATATTATAAACAATAGATAAAGTAATGAAATATCTGCGTTATTCAATAGATATCACATGATGAGAAATGATATAATCTTAATTTATCGGATACGAATATATACGGCATGATTTATACAACAATACTATTTATGACAGTTTAAGTTAAGAATGTATAATAATACAATAATGCAATAATGATACAATACACAACATTACCGTAATATTAAGATTTCGCGCGGTCATCCAGTTAATCCAGTATTACGGAGCCCGTGTTAATAGCCCGTGTTAAGTGTAAAGCGATTTATCGCTGTCGTTGGTAGATACTGTACATACACGCCTGCAAGCGCGCGACGGTGTGTGCGAGGGTCACTTACGAGACCTCGGAAGACACGTGAAGCTTGAGATCGCCGCTGGATATATAAGTATTCCCGAAGGCGAGGGGCAATTTGTCCCGGTCATTTGGTGAGTCCACGGGGACTCCCTGACTGTAATCCAATCACTAGCCACACTCTTTCTCTTTCCGCTACCACCCTCTTCTAGCAGCACCCTCTCGCTCCCTCCTTTCATCCCCTGTGCCCGTCCTTGTTACCACCCTCCTAACCCTCCACCACTCCAGCGACTCCCCTATTCGGCCGTCATTGAGTCTCCTGCAATCTTGACCGAGTGACGACTGCTCCGAATTGTGCAGGGATTCTACTTTTGCAAGTGCGATCAAAAGAATGCCGAATGACGACATGTATCATGAACATTGTAATTAATATCCCCCGTATATATAATATAATTTGAGTGACCCAACCCAATCATTGACAGCATTGAATTACATGTACACTATAGGTATAATAGAATTCTACAAATTAACTGCAAAAGAATTTATACAATGTATAACCTTACGATTATTTTACTTATTATTTTTGCAGAGATAATTTATTAGTAAAAAATACATTCTGCAATAATTTGTAAGAATTTGTAAGAAAGAAAGCATTTATAAATCTGTTTAAAAGTAAAAGTGAAATAATTTTTTTCCCGTATCTCTCTCTCTCTCTCTCTCTTCCTATTTCTCTCTTTTTGTTCAACCCCTTTTCTATCTTTTTACTTTTCTTTATGAGCAAATTTAATTTAAAATAATATTATATTATTTCTAATAACATTATATACATCTCAGACATAAAATTCTCTAATGATAGTTTCTTAGACTCTAAGAATTAATAACTGATCATTACAAAATTATTAAAAAATAGCGATTATTATTTAAGCCATTTAAAAAACTGAATGTCATATTTATTTTTGTATTATCATTATTTCGATTATTTTAATATTGTGATATGAGCATTACAATTTACATACCTTTATGTGTTTCCGTGACTGAGGTATGAAAGCCGTAGTAGATATAGATATGCGAATTTCTACAGGCAGAATCGTGCCTGTAGGCGAATGCTATACGTGATATGCGTCGATCTGAGAAGGGCTCGGAGCTGCGAATTAGCCTTGTTGCGAGACGGCCCTTTATGCTGCCGCCTCACGCGTACCTTTCTTTTCTCTGCCTTTAAACTGACCGACCCTGCCCCAGCGACGAAACGACGAAACGACGAAACGTGGCTTGACGTGCCTTTCGCGCAGAATTTTGCCTTTTCCCCGTTAACATGTGAATATCTTTTTCTCCCTTTATCCCTTTATTCCGACCGCGAGAAACAGAAGGAAAATGTATTCTTCTCGATGGAGGGTAGTTGACGCCGCGCTTTCGCATTCTCGACTGCCTCACGTGCGTCGTCTATTATATAGCCTACCGCTTGGAAAATTTTCGCGACTTTCATTCTTGATAATATACACATCACGAGCTATATCATAAATTTATAAATATATAATGCAATTGTGCATTTGCAATTGTTTCACATCAATTAATATTATATATAGATAATATAATATTTTGTTGCTTTGGACGTAAAAAATTTTCATATTTAAAATTGTAAAAAAACGAGTATACATACATTATCATATACATGTTTAATATTTTATTTTTAAATATGTCCAAAGCGAAATAAAAATTAAAAGTATCGAAATATTTATACGTACACATATGATAAATATTGCTGTTAAATCATTAAAAATATACCTATAAAAGTGTACGGCCACCAAAAATTTACCTACGCAATAATATAACAAATTATAATTTTACATTTTATATTTAAATATCAAGTATGTGTATTTTGAGAGTTGAAATTAAAATTAAAATTAAAATTATAATTTGCTTTTTAAATATTTATGAAATAAGAAAATTTATATGAAAATATAAATGCGCGAACTTTGCAATTCTTACTTGGACTTTAGAACGTATTTTTTAAATAAAAAACTCTGATAAGAATATAAACTCGACATCTGTGCCTATACCGTGTGCATGCGTAGGTAGACGGATAGAGAATGAAAGAATGTAACATAATGAATGCGAATGGATATGATGTCAATAGAAGCGTGGTGTAAAGGGGAAAAATCGACACAAAAATAGCAGAAACCTTGTATCACGAATATAAAATATAAAATATAGATTATACGCATATAATATGAATGAGCAAATCGCTTTAAAAATTATTTTACATACGTATTAAAGGTATTCCTTGATAATACTAATATGAAATAAAATTAAAAAAAGTTGCAATATGCTATTTATATTTCAAACAATTTCAAACAAATACTATATATCATTATTACGAAAAATAAGACTATTTGAAATCATTCGTCGTTTCAACGGAATAAAGTGTCTCATTAATTTAATGAACTTTTATAATATATTGCGCGCAGATAGTAAATCCGGCTAAGCGGTGTCGCAATTACAATCCCTTAATTTAGGACTCAATTATAGAGCAGAACGCCTCTGATTTATGAAAGCGCAAATTATTATAATTAAAAATTATATATATATATATATATATATATTAAAAGTATTATCATTTATTTAAAAAATTTAGTAAAAATAAATTGTATAATTGCTATAAATGTACATGTAATTACAATAATACTTATATATTATTCTTTGTTGATTCGAATTTGAAATAAAGGAAAAAAAGGAAACTTTTAAAATCTCCATTCTCTCTCACTTTCCTTTCTCTACCTCGTTTTTTTTTTTCAAGCAAGTTTCTCTCGACGAAATCAATCTCTTTGCTACACGAGTACAAAGTTTTACTATTATCTTTCGTTGAAGTGAGATTAGTCCTCTTATAGGATAGTCGGATTTTCTTATTCAATCTCCAATCGCAATATTCGAAAAAGACTTGTCCATCGCCTTTGCGGTTATGATCAAACGCAGTAAAGCGAGTGAGTTTTCAATCGTGCAATATATATATATATATATATATATATATATATATATCAAAATTAATTTCAAATCCGTATAGATAGAGAGGTATGGGAAGTCGCGGCACGCTTCGTTGATCACGAATGTTGCTAAGATTGAGTCGATCGAACGGCGGAATGAGAAGCTCCTTAGACGGTTCTCCTGCTCAAGTCGAGTATATATAAACCACCCCTCGACATGTCCGCGCGTAAGAAGTAGCGGAGGACGAGGAGGGGATGGTCGAGTTCGGTAACGAGATTTGCTCGATGTCCACGATCGGTTTAAGCTGGGATCACGTTCGAACGTTTAACCCTCTTTCTCGTTCTCGTGCTGCTGGAGGACACGCGTTTCACCCACCCCTCCCCCTACTCT
>VBVQ01001389.1:0-35628 GCA_011636635.1 Tetramorium simillimum
ATATAATTTGATAATAAAAATTAATTAGGATAAAAAGGATTATATAAAATATAAATAGAGAAAAATTATAATAATTTATTAAAGAATAACAGATAATTTTTTAATAAATTTTTCTGCATTAAAATTTTAATAAGTAATGTATTTTTTTCAATATAATATTAAATTGGTATTTTTTAATGCGGGGAACATGCTTAAATGCGAAAATAATGTGATAACCATTATTTTTTTATAACAAAGTAAAAGAAAGGGAAAAATAAATCATCGATTAACATCTTTTATCAGTTTCACCTTATACGAATATTATCAGAAAACGATAATGGTCAAGAGGGATACAGAAAGCGAGTCAAGTGGAATCTAATGGAGAAGCCATAAACCTGGACGCGCTACTATCCGAAATAGTCGTTACGATGAAATTGTGCCTCGTGGCGACGTGAGCTTCTTCCGGGAAAAAGAACGAAAGTAATGACCCAGTCTCCCCATTTATTTCGTTGCAGAAAATCGCCGTCAATTCCGAGACACAATGATAGTGCAGGTTCGATATTAAATGGATTTGCTTTGTATAAAGAGTCGCTATCGGTCAATAGTTTTTTCAAACAATAGTTTCTTTTATATTTCTTCTATATTTATTGTTTGAAAACTTATTAGTTTGACCTTAATATGGTTTCGCATTTTTCCTCAAGCAATATAAACTTCTTTTCACACTTTTTATAAAGTGAAAGTAAAATAAAATAAGAAAAAAAAGAGTATATAATAAAAAATTTGAACATTCCTGATATATAGAAGCAAATGGAATTATGCGCCATTTTCCAGCGGTGTAATTATAAAGTAAGATATGCAACATTTCTGGAACGCAAGCATTTTGTGGAATGCGCTTCTGCTGTTAAACTCACTAGTATTGGATTTACACCGCTTGGAAATTAAAGAATACGGTCCTGCCGCAAAATAAGAAAAAAGAACTCAACAAAAGCTTTGCCGATATAATTATCTACATGTGGCAAATGGCAAACAAAATTAATTATAAGCCTAACAATAATTAACATTATAGATTCTAGAGATTGATTGCTATTTCGTCTTATATATAATCAGAATTTGATCATTCTAATAGCGACCATTATATTTATAAAAGAAAATTATTTCAATATCGTTATTGAAAAGGTATTGGATCTTTTAATAGAATTCTTCTAAATAGAGGATTCTCTCGATAAGGATTATTGTATAAATTTACCGTTCAAAAGGATTACGGTTACTCAAGGAGACTTATTCAGTCTGAGGGGGAATAGATAATACATACCTGAGGACTCCGCTGCCGACTCCGCAGGACTTTTCGCATTTCTCGCGCGTCCCCGCATTCGCACATGAGTGCGCCTCCTCTTGAGCCGATTGTCCACACGCGACGATCTTCGATTGTGGCACGTCAATCAGATTCACTCGCAGCATCTTGGTCGTTGCGATACCATTTACTCCGATCCATCTTAATTTCAGTCTAGTGAACAAATCGATGTACCGTGTTATGCTCACGCGACAAGAAGATTCGCTCTGGAGGAACGAAATGTCGATATGCATCGACCTGGCGTGATCGAGACGCAAATCTCACTCTCAAGATGTCACTAGTCTTATTAGTTTTTCCACTTATAATTTTCATAGTGCTCAATCAAATCAATTTCAAAACTCTGAGAACAAATATCCCTATAAGCGCGTGATATTAAACAATATTCTTGGTACATCCTTAGAATATTAAACGTAATATTCTAAATTTAATATTCTAAGGATATACCAAGAATATTATTTAATATCACGCGCTTATAGGGATATTCCTAATTAAAGCAACAAGAACATAAAATATCAAAGTTTTCTTACAATTTTAATCATTTTCTTCTAGCAAAAAGTCTGGAAGACATAAGAATTTTTAGTTCAGATATTTTGATGCTTGAAGAATATGAATAATACAAGTATTTATACAGTACATGGAAAACAGTTATTCAGGTCATACTCGTGTCTGATCAAATAATATCTGGATATTTGATTCGTTTCGAAGGATGTGACATATTTCAATATATAATTATTGTAAATTTTTTAATATAGGAGACTGATCGACGAAACTGTAATTTCATTCATGCTCTACGGGTCAGAAACATCTGTTTGACACTAATAGCATTTCGCTCTTCCTACACAGAAGTGGCTGTCTGACTGCTGGAAATAGTTCACTCTCGCACGACATTAGGTCATTTACTGGGACATGGACGGACTTACGAAACGCCGTTAGGTTCGGTTCGTAGCTTGGTTTCATCGGACACGTAAATGATGCCTTCATGTTGGGTGACATTGAAGGCACTCGAGCCATTCAGGACGAAAGTTATCGAAGGATGCGGCTTCACGCTGGGTTTTGCCACGCGTAGATATCTGGGCGAAATCCGGGCTATCCTCACACTTGATGGATACGAGAACGTCGCGACAGTTGACGGCGTTACGGTTGTTAAAGCTTGGTGTACCGGCCCCGAGAAAGTTATGCTGATGTTTACCTAAATAGAAGAAAATATGAATTATTAACGAGCCAATTTGAATAAGATTTTATATAAGAGGAAAAAAATTATATACTTATTATATCATTATATTATTTTGTATTATAATTACTTTCATTTTTTATCAAACAACTTTTTACGATGCTGTAATACGAGTATCGATTTTTTAAATGTTCGTTTAGTGATATAAAAATACTCTTGTGCTTGTAAGCTTTTCTTGTAATAAGAGCTTACATAATGATTAATGATGCGAGAAGGATTGGCTTTCTCAGAGGATCTCAAAAAAGGAGACAAGAAATATTATTGTATTGTTCTGAGTAAACTCCTTATTTTATTATTATTTATTTATTCCTATTAATGTAATTCTATATATTTTTATAGAGTTTTTTAATATATATTATTTAGATTATATTATATTTATTATTTTGAAAAATATTGATTAAATTATTTTTTTTTTATAATAAGTTGTAATTATTTTTAAAATAACTAAAAGATTTCTTTTATCATGTTTAAGATGTGCAATGGATTGTTACATAAAAAGAGATTTGAAAGATTTGCCACATTTAGAACGGATCTCGAAAGAGACTCAAATGATATCTTACCGCAAAAGATCAATATTAAAGACCATCGCAGGTGCGATTGCTACGTGACGCTCTTTATTAGAATTTATCGTCCATTTCTTGGTATACCCATGGAATGATTATAGCGGGAAAAGTTCTCGGTGCTTAAATGCGAGTACCAATCTTTTCTTAAACGACGCGTGTAGTAACTACGATTAAATCTTTATCGCATAGAGAGTTCGTTTGTACAAAAAAATTCTCTCTAATGTATATTAAAAATTATGTTTATTTCGATAACGTAGAGAGATGTATTTTAATTTTTCGTTTTCGTATCCAAGAAGAAATAAAATGAGAGTAAAAGTTCAATAACTCTCAATGCGTATTTAATGAGCAGCGATCTACGTTTCTATGGCTAAAGATCAGCATTCAACTGCTAGAGCGTTAAGATATCGCGTTTCGCGAGGAAAGACATGATTACCCAAGAGGATCGCCGATACTTCAGACACGGCCTGATTTAAGGGTCATGGGATATATATCAAGAGCAGGTCGCCGAGGTCGCTTGGATATCGGCGTCAAGATTTATTTTCTCGCGTGGTTTCAATTTAAGCAGCTAGCCGTGTGCGGCATGGATGATATAGGGTATCCATTAAAGGTGCACGACGAGCGCGGCTCGAATTAGAACGAATGCCATCCGATTATTATCGCTTTCGCATACCGTTCTACAATCATTATCCTCTTTCCAATTACATATTCAGGATGACGTGTATTTCGCATGTGTGCCGCGCGAACGGAATTTAACATTAGCAATAACGATGTACGTATGGGGAGTACATTTTAATATATAATTATCGACAAGCCAAAAAAAATTTCACGATTAATCTGTCGATGGTATAATAAAAAATGTATGCCACTTTCTCTTAGATATTTAACGCTACATATATTTCTACCACGTCTTCGAACAAAAATGTATTTAAGGTAAATTTGTGGAAATAAAATTTTATTTTTAGACATAGTACACTTAGCTTGCATATTAAATAGTTTTGCAGTTAAATCCATTATGTCGGGAAAATGGGACGAAATTTCTGGTACATTTTGCAATCTTGAATTTATTAATGTTTGAGAAGCTTTTTTGCTCGATTAATTAGCACATAATTAATTGTCACATGTCCTATAAATCCAGTACAAATTCTGCTAAATGTGAATGATTAAATATTTTCTTCGTGAAAACGACGGGCAAAATGTTTGGAGATTGCATTCTACGTACGCGGAACAATGCATTTATTCGCGCATGCTGCGCTTTGTGTCGCAATTCCCGAAGCTTCTTTGCGAATTTCATCACATCGAGCGGTCAGTCAGATTATCTCGATTGAACGAATGTTTTTTTCCGGGGATGGAAAAATTTCCGGAAAGACCGTTCATTCGTTTGTCAGGAAAAACATCGAGAGCCGCGTTAACGACAATCGCATTATTCGAAACGAAGCTCAGCAATAAGTGACTTACACCCACACACCCAATTTCAGATGGCGAACGCGGGCATTTAATTCGCGATTAGCCGCCTCCGCGAAATCAATGCCACACCCAAGGAACCTCTAACAAGGCGAGATTTCACCACCTAATTGTTTAATGGCCTCCGATTATACGGCGAAGCGAGGATTACGGATGCAAGGCGCACGACTAATGGCCATTAATGAGTCCTTATCTTTCGACTTCCTCGATACAAGCTTGGGTCGATGTCGTTTCGTGCCGATTGGAAGTGAACTTGACAGAAACGAGAGGAAATTGCATTTAAGAGAGGACACTTGCATTTATGAAAATATAAATACGCCTTTAAAAGAGTACATCGGAATTAATGTAGTTTCGAAATTAGCAAGTAAGAGGGATTATCGATTACAGGAATATGCTTTTATCTGTGAAAAGAGCTTTGTCTCTGAAAGGATTGACAGTTGTGTGATTATACATATATACAAATTTCTAGTATGTTGCACAATTTTATTTTGCCGTAGCGAACTTGTCGGATTTAAATTTCGGCAGTTGTTGTGTGATTATTGGAAAAATTTGTATTTACTACGTAAGTAGAAATAATCTTTCATGGATGAAAATTTCACGCGTCACATGAAGCGATCATAGATCTAACTCGGAGATATCACGGGTGTCTTGGTCTTCTCATATATTAGACCAGACTCTTCGCGAGTTATGAGATCAGTACGGTGCACTTTCAACTCGAGTTTTGCCAGTGCCGTTCACAAATGACATACGGCGGTGAGATATCGTGGGACCTCCGCTGATATTGCGAAATTTATCGGTGCGAACTTTTTTAATCGAACAACAGATTTCCAGCGCGACACGCTGCGCGCGTGCTCTTTGTTCATTTCGATGAATGGCCAGTGCGTTACGAAGAGCTGTGATTTGATTTTTCGATACCGTAGTCAATTTTCAACAAATCGCAGTATTTCATCAAATGTTGTTCTTTTTGTGAATTTGAACTAGGATTTGCCTTGTTAGTATTAACAAGAATCTAATTTCCTGAACTTTAAACTAACTGTTTGAATACGCGCGTAGAAGTAAAATAAAAAAAATCCTTCTAGGCCTCGAAACTATAAGATCAAGAGAAATTATAGAGGCAAAAGCACTTTGGAGTGTTCCGAGTGCATCTTTAAAGTGCATTGGGGAAAGTTAAGGAACTAGGCTTTTACTCTAGCACATGCTACCATACTCGGAATCGGCTCTTAAGTTACTTGGCCACTGTCCTTTGACACATTGCAAATGGAGCGAATGTTTCAAGTAGCTTGCCAATGAGTGTCGGCGACATAGAATCGATATTGACTCACCGTATTCGCCCCGTATCCCGCGAGAAGCGACTCATCCGTGACCTGAAGGACTACGCGATACGGCGATTTCGGCAGCAGCGTCTTCTTGGAGTAGATTTCTGGAAAACACGCGGAACGAGTTCCCGATTACGAACGCGGAAGATGTACGCGAGCATTTATCAAATGAAATGAAATATGAGAAGAAATGCGAAATGAGGACGATGCTCGATACTCACTGGAAAAAATGCCGGTGGAAGGTACTTTTTGGTGGGTGTCGTGCTCGAGTGGCACAATGTTGGAAATCATATTCAATGCATTGGAGGTATCATCCAGCAGGCGAACGGTGTACTGGTTGGTGGTCACCGCATCCGCGTCCTTCAGGACCAAATGATTGTCCTCTACCAATACGGTATTCTGTAACATAAATATTTTTTTTGTATATATTTTTTGTATATTGCTTATAAGGTTTTTCGTTTACCAATCTAGAATCCTATAACATAAATATTTTTTTTTCGTACTGCTTCAAGGCACAAAATATGAATATCACATTATATTATAATGAATTTAATTTTTTAATATTTTTTTATTAATACCTATAACTTTTCGAATTAATATCCATATCTTGTATTACTTTTATATATAAATTTTTATTAATTCAATAATTTTTTGTTCTAATTTATGCATTCACAATAGTTATAATACCAGAAAGTTTTTGAGGGAGTTCTTTTATATTTCTGTAATATTAAAAAAAAAAAAACATATGCAAGAAACTGTTTTTAACGTGACTATTTTTTACTATCTTTAATAGAATCAGATTGCTTCACTAACGTTTCAAGTGCTTCACTAACGTTTTAAGTATTTTCACTACACTTAACGAAACAACGTGAGATTTCGATTAACCGATCGAACTTCGCTCATTAAAGTCTCCAACTATAGGTTCGCAGAAAGTCCTCAGGCATTTCAGTATTCGAATGGAACAATTGCTTTTTCATGGAAGTAAAATGAACAGTAAAAAGTAACAGCTGAATGAAAGGAAAAAAGATGTTTACCGGATTGTGAAAGGATTGTGAAAAGTGGAGAAGGAAAAAGAGGATTTGACGCGTTGGAGAGGGACATCCTAGAGAGAGGCTTAATCAGGATCAAACCCAGAAGCTATTCCTCTCTTGTCGTAGGTATACTTCATCACTCTCGCATGTCTTTTGTAATGCTCGTCGCATTTGACGTTTCCTTTTTATTATGCATGTTGCGCGTTGAAAACAATGCAGTAATTATGCGAACAATGAGCACTTGATTAAGTCTTGTTTCCGACGTGATGATATTGCGGTTGAAAAATGCGATTCATTCGCGGAGAAACGCTGAAATTTGCCAAATAAAATGCTACCGCATGTTGAACATATTAATAGGAAAGGTAAAGATAATTGTGAAGTTATTCACGTAAAATCTTTATTCGACAATTTTTACTTATATTTTATTATTTTTTTATGATATTCTTGCAGAAATGTAATTTAAATGTGAAATTTTATATTATAACTTACACTACTCTTTTCAATTTTTATATTATATCTATATTTATTTATAACCTAAATAAAGGCGCGCTTTAAAATTTGACTCAACAACAATTTAATTTTCTTTTAGTAAAAAGTAATAAGAAAGTGGATATTATCAAGTTCATAAAATTAAATTAGAACTAGGACATAGACCGCGTGGGATTTCAATATAGATTTGTGGTGGCCCTTATGTTCCGGTGACGATAAATCTATGACTTCCTTAATACCGGAGAAGTTAATTGGTCCGTAGCTACTCGAGCAATCGTGGCAAGCACTAATTTAGAATGTTAGCTCGATTTCGCCCTTTGATACTGTAAAGTTACCTTGTTGAACTCTTGAAGTGTTACAGCGATGGAAGTTTCGCCTTGCACTATCGGAGGATTGTCATCCTCATCCAAGATATCAATGGTAAGGACGTCCGTTTGCACGTGCTGCATCCCGGTCTTTTCTTCCCAAACGACACATTTCACTTGGACCTTGACGCGAGGTCCAGGCCCTCCCGGGGGTCCGATAACATCTCGATCTAAGGACGCGTTCGCAAATAACTTACCGTCGACTATGTGAAAATAGTCTGTTCCTGAAAGACGAGAGTAAAACTTATTTCATTGTTCCTATAATAGCGACATGCTTCAAGTTCAATATCAAGTGCAATGTAACGTATAGATTATTCAAAAGTGGTCTGTGGAGGCAAAGCATCTATATCGTTAGCATAAATTAACATAATCGAAGAGGTTCTAGGAAGATTTCATGTGGTGCAAGCTCCAAATTTATCAAATATGAATCTAATAAAAAAAAATATTACAATATTTAATAACGCAGACAGAAAGCTCGAATATACATATATTATTCAAATTGATAAACCGTTACTTTCATATCCCCATAATTTTGAATGTTGACATCAAAGTTGTTATTAATTGCAATACTAATGCATTTGCAAATTATGTATAATCTTAATAAAATATTTAAATCGGTTAGTATTTTAATGTAAGTTATCATATACATATGGGTGCGTATATGTGTGAATATATTCATCTCGCAGGTTTATATAAATGTTTAGTGTTTATGCCTCACTATTGTTAGATTAAACTCTCTCTTCCAAAAAGCCGCATTTGAAATATGGCGCTTGCAACAATTTTCCGCTAGCCACTTCTATTGTATTCAGAGGTCGAAAAATAAAATTTAAATCACGTCAGTGAAGAGATTCGGGGGTTTGATATATGATTCGGCGCACACAAAGAGCCACAGGTTTCTGCTGTTATGTATTATGTATCACTGTAATAGTAACGACGTCTTCACCGAATTTTAATGACGACAGTTTTGCGCTGATCCGATGGCAGCTTTGAACGGCGTGCCATGAACAGTTGTGGCAGAATTTATTCGTATTTTACGTCGAATGACTCTAATCAATCACCGTTTCGCTGCTTTCCCGGCTTTGTCAGTGAAAAATGTTCGATCCTTGGTGGAGAATTTATCTCTCGTAAATATGAACTTGACGGTTTAACAAAAATCGCTAGAGCAACGATACGATCAAAAACACTTTGACTAAAGAAGATAAAGATCTCAAACGTGCGAAGAATTAAGTTTCTAAATTCCACGTGAATTACTTTTATGTCACGTTAGATGTCTTGTCACAATAATTGAAAATTTGTGAATAAATTAATATTTAAAACTCTTGAATGCTTTCTATTCGTCAAAATAATTGAGTGCGTCTAGAATTATCCGAGATTGGATTTGAAAGGATTAAAATTGAATGGGATTGAGATGTCATTGAAGATACTTGCCATTCGATAATTCATATCTGGTGACGCGAAATTCGGGACACACGTAGCTGTATGCCTTCGGGCCAAACATGCCAATCATGGTGATCTCTTGATTCTCATAAATCTTGTATCTCGACGTGTTCCAGAAGCACATGTCCTACAACACTAGGAACTTTGTAGACTAACGCCTCCGATAAAATAAATCTTGAGTTTTAACACCCGTTAGCGGTCGTTTATCTTCTTGTATCGCAAAACAATTAAATAAAACAAATGTTTACGATTATTTGCAATATTTTTATATTCACTATAATAAATAACTTATTATTAAATTTTCTTCGTTTCGAATTTAATTTTTATTATTTATGCGCATATAAATTCCAAATGATTATTGCGATGGTTGATGGATTAAATAGATCGCGTGAACATTCAGAAGGAAGTGGAAATTTATTACGACAATTTACCTGCACGAAATTCGTACAATCGATTGTTTTCCCCATCACCGGTACGGGTTGCACTTTTATTTCCAGCACCGCTTCGCCAAAATTCTTTTCCGTTGCTTTAATAACGATGTTGAGAGTATCTTACAACATAAAAAAAAAACTATTTTAGATAAGATTATATATATTAACTTTCTAGTTAGATAAGATTTTCTTAGAAAACAGCAAATAAATAAAAATGTACCTACCATTTTTCGGAAAATTTCGTAGCATGACGCTCGTATCTTTAAGATAAATTATAAACGACTCTTCCCATGGCATGCGGATCTGGTACTTCACATTTTTCGGTGTACTGGAGTCGTTCCGAAGGGTCCTAAGGTCGATTAATTTGAACTCATCGTATCGAGTCGAGTATGGGAACTTTAGAGTGAGATCCGATTGCGGGAAGTAAAGTCCTGAAATAAAAAAGAAAGAAATACGTTTGATGATTTCTTATAAGCGGCCTTTTCCTTCAACTTTTCTGGATAGAATTTTCAGATTGCGCTTTAGGCTGACTTATATCGGATATCGTTCTCAAAAGTTGTCGCGTCCTGGAACAATGGGTCTTTGCTCGTAAATTCTCCGCAAAACGAACCCAATGGCTCGTCGGAAGCGTAGGAGGGTACGGCCGAATTTCGAGAAGCGAATGATAGTAATGGTATGTATGTACAATATATAGTGGTGTGGTAACTCCAGTTTCGCTGATTTTGCTGACGATTTCGCGCGCACATTGCACAGTTACTTGGTACACGGAAACGTCACGTACACCTCTGCGGCTGTTTGCTATCGTTTCCGCGCTAAAAGTTGACAGGTGCAACGCGGAAGTATCGACAAGCGGAAAGAAAAAATAAATAAAAATAAATAAAAACAATGGTTTCTATTAAACTTTTTTTATTTGGCACAATATGACAACGGTTTTGTTAAATATTCTTATTAATTCTGTTTCTCCAAGAACGATATTTGCAATATGTTGTTTATTACAAGAACAGATCACGAATCGATAAAAATATTTCCAAGTAACTCTATTATATAAATATTTGCAATATTTCTTCTGCAACTGAAAGCGTTTTAGATTAAAAAAAGTGCAAGAAACATAAGTTTAAAATCTGTCGTCGAATGGAAATTCAATAGTATTACAAAAGCTTGCTTAATGTTTAAATGAACGAAGACTACAATTTATCAGGATCTGGATTAAACTCTGTGATTTTGTGTAGAGAGAAAAAGAGAGGGCGAGAGGAAGAGAAAAATTATCTCGTCTAGAGAGAAAAGTCTATCTCTCTAATGTATATTTTATAGCAGCAAGAGAATCTGGATTTTTGCCGAAAAGTGAATATTTAAGCGATAGTTTTTCGCGTCTTCATTTGAAATATTACAAAACTCGCGGTAATAGAAAGAGGTCTGACCGAGTATTTTCTTGCATTCGTGATACCGCGTGGATTCTTTTTGCAAGCTTTTCCAACATAAGGATACTCCAGTATGTGCATGCAGGACCTGCGTTTCTGAACGGCTGAAACGTGTTCAGCCGCAAAAATGTGCTCCGCTGAATAAAATATGCCGCGAGACGAACTAAAGGCCGTCTGGCGTAAGGCATATGTTACGATATATACGTCGAAGCCGATCGTCTGGTGGTTTCTACGTTTGAGCTTACGTCGAACGCGCTCTCGAGATCGTTGCCGCCACGTCCGGCGAATAAATTATGTCGCGAGAGGCGACTTCTCCTCTCATGCTTCCTGTTATACGTTATAAATTATATGGCGATAAGCCCCCGCGGGAAACAGAGAAAACTCTTTCTACCGCACGCAATTTCAGATCTGAGATACGGAAAAGTATAACAATGTGATAGAGGTTGTTTGTTTTGAAAGCGATGTAAGTCTAATCTTAAAGCGTATATGAATTTCAGAGAAATGTGGAAAGAGAATGTGAGGCAATGTATTTATTTTAGCGAAATTGAGACTGAATCTGCAGTCAGGAAATTAAAAGTGTCTATATAAAACAAATGTCGGAAACGCAGACATGTTCTTAGGTTATTCCTGAAATAGAAAACTATTTGGTCAGTATTCATGCGAGAAACTACGACAGTTGTTCTGATTCTGTTTCTTATGGTTGGGTGGGCGGGTTCCTTCTTATTTGACGAACATTTCCAATTTCGACTGGAATGGACATTCGTCGATAGTCCATATACTCAAAGATAAGAGACTGTATATCGATTTGATCGTGCTGACTCGTGCCGGGAACGGCCGGGAGATATTTTGTCGCCCTTGTGAAATGATGATATTGCTCCCCTAAGTACAACTGTCAAGGAGGATCGAGGGATTTAAGAGATAGTACAACTATTACATATTTATAACAATATTTTATACCGATAGGATTTCATAACGTCTTTTGTATAGATAAGAATACAAGATAAATGTAATATATACATAACAAAACACATTGCATAAAGCAATACCATTTTTTCATTTTGTTATTTGATATTCTCGATTTAAACTCTCTTGAATAAATCTAATTATTTATTTAATTAATTGATTAAATTTATGATTTTGATGAATTTATAATTATTTATTTAAATTGTGATTATGTATTTTCTATGCTTTAAAACCCCTCTTATTTTATAAGTCTCACAATTTCTACACAAATTTTAATAAAAGAATAATAATTCGGTTTTTTATTTATAAATTTTTTCTTTCATAGTTCTAAGATAATTTTAAACACAAGTTGGAGCTAATTGAAAAGTTACTGAAAAAGTTGCTGCAATTTGAATTTGACTCAAACTCGAGCTTTAGCTTAAATCCTTTTAAAGAGATTGCTGCGAGGTTGCGTTAATGCTGAAACAATGAAATTCGATTCTTCGATGGACGGCAACATCTAATTTCGGTATTTACGCGAGCAGGTTCAATGTCGAGAGAGGGAGACATTAGGAAGGTTCTCTGCACCGGAACCTTCGCGTGCGGCCATCATTGTCGGCTTGGAGGAACGAACCTCCCGCTTGGTGTCAAGGTGAGCGTGCAATCAATATATGCCGGAGCGGTTGTTAATTTTAATCCGTAGATCGCGTGTGCGGTTAGATACAGACGGAACGATTACGAGCACTTTTACAACCCTCTCTTCCTCCCACGCAAGTTCCTTGACATACACCATCCTCGAAAGATATTTCTCAGACACATACGGTATAATGTGTTTCAAATTTATCAATTTTAATTATAGATTTATTAAGAATTTTAAAAACATTTTTTATGTTTAAAATAATTAATAGTTTTCAAATTGAAAATCAGTAATAAAAGCGTAAAGCTTTCCCGTAAATTAAAAAATTATGATAAAACAATTTAATTGCAAGATCTCATTACACATTTGTTATAAATAAAATTATAAATAAGATTCATGGGAATTTTTTTCAGATTTTTTAGAATTTTATAAAACTTGTTTTAAAATTTCTTATAAAGATATGAAATTGTGTATGTTTAAAATATAGATTTTTCAAAATTTAATTTTTAAATATCTTTTTATTTACTTTTATTTAAAAGTTATTTTCAATGTCGAAACTCGGTAAGAAGTAATGGTTACTATCGAAAAATTCTTTCTATGATAGTAGTTTATTTTTTTACACGTGCCCATGCTTATTAGCGTGTCTATCCAGATGCTAATTTGCTGTGTAAACAAGTGTGTAAATTACCATATGTTTGTATGATTGTATGCAGAGGCAGAAGAGTCTCCTCCCACTATATTGTCGATGAGACATATTCAACATGGTTCCTTAATTTGAATAGTAATTTCCTATCTCTCGTTGGAATGAGAACAATTAATTCTGCGACACGAAGACAAAGAACGATGTCCTGTGTTTCCCACGTAGAACAACAGTTTCCTCGTTACACTCTTGAGTTGGAGACTGAATGAAATTGATTGTTCTTCTTCCAAGATATAGATATAAATTTCATTGAAATTGGAATGCTATTAAGAATATATTAATAATTTTATAAAATTTTAGAATCTAAAATGCCGAAATGCAATATAAAATGTACATACAATATAATTCTGTGTAAAAAGCGATAAAACTTAAAGGAAGAAATACGGTAAATGGAAATTCTTCTCGTACTTTCATTTTGAAACACTCGTAGACCTTGGACATTATACTGCGGTACTTTATCGCCGAATAAATCCCGCTCTATCACGAAACACGTACCTAAGTTGCACATGCATTTAGGTACACCCGGTGCAGACCGTCTGTACTATCCTAGGTGCGATCGACCGTAGGGGAGTTCTTCGCGTGTTAAACGTCGTACGGAGCAGCGTTTGCATATTCAAGAGTGGATAACGCCGCCAAGACAGATCGTCTCACAGACGTCTCCTTCTGTGTCTTTTCTGTAATTGAATTCTCGGCACCGAATGTCAGGCAGCCTCGTTGAAATATTTGGGGACAACATATTTTCATATTCGAGATAATACCTTGTATATAACAGAACATATAATATATTTATATATAATATGTACATAATTTTATTATATAATATATATTCTATTGTATATAAATATATAAAACTTTTTAATAAATAAATAAAATTATTGTAAGCTCATAAGATATAAAATCAATATAAAATAAATACATTTAAGATAAGTTGTAAGATAAAAGCTTTCTTTTAATCTGTATTATCCCCCTTCGATAATAAAAATAAAATTTTGAAAGATACTTATTATTACTAGCATCGGTTTTACTTATATTTACCGGCAACACCATTAATTATGCGAATTTCAGACGTAGTTTGCGGTGTTTACGAGAGAATGCTGTTGGAATTCCACGTACGATCATTGCCGCAATGGATGGATTCGATTTGCGCTTATGTGAGCCGTAAATCAGCTGCGGATCTTGGGGAATCAGCTGTATGAAATAAGCTTTCTTGATAAATGTTCACTAATAACCGTACGCTATAGAGTAAGTATTAACGGCGCATCGCATTTAGTCTTATCAGTGACCATTCCTTGACAGGTTTCACCTGTAATCATGGAACAAAGTCTAATGGACTCCGGCTGCTACATTTCTCATTACCCCTTTCCCGATCGATCGATTCAACATTTTCTGATATTGGACGAGTTGAGGGTGATAGTTTGCATTTCAATACGGTCGTTAAGATCCATTCAACACGGGTATTATCTAAAAGGGATCTGCTATTATGAACGTTGTTTTACTTTCACGTCCAGAACAAATAATGTCGTAGTTATGATTTTTCTTTGGATTTTTTAAATCTGATATGCACCATTTTTTTATAGATTATTTGATCCAACAATCACATTTTATCTGCCGTCATTACTTATGCATATTGTGACATTTGCTTAGACGCTTAAACTGAATTCCGACGCTGTCGATTGCCGTCGCCTGTTTTCGGAAGCCCTCCGCGCTTCTTAGATAAAAGCGAGTGTAGTTTCGAGGAGTCGTAAAAATAGCGCGGTCGGCGGTGTAATTTTTCGAGGTGGCAATGAAAATAAAAGGGGCCTCGTTTCGTAGATGAAGTAGGTGCGCGGTATTTCTGCCGCCTGTCTACCATAATGACATTCTGTAACCCCGCTTTATTGGTGCGACGGCGGAACGTTAATCCCGGGGATTCTCCATGGATGCCCGGAATTGTTTATTCCGCGGTCTGAGCCCACCCTGAGACACACAAACGCGACACCATGAGTCGTTTATTAAACCATTTTGCCCCGACGTGTCCATGGCGTCGTCCGTCTCTCGACGCACGCTCGTCCCCGT
This sequence comes from Tetramorium simillimum, assembly GCA_011636635.1. Taxonomy (NCBI): domain Eukaryota; kingdom Metazoa; phylum Arthropoda; class Insecta; order Hymenoptera; family Formicidae; genus Tetramorium; species Tetramorium simillimum. Next base: position 15,407 of record VBVQ01001389.1, read on the forward strand.
TTCCGGAAAACCGAGATCCACCTGACTTTCGTCAAGGATTAGGAATGAATTATACGTATATCGTCATGCAAGCTGCCCTAGAACGGGCAAGCTTGCATAGCAATTTCACTCTATCATGCATGCTGGAATAAGAAATTTAAGCAAGAAGGATAGCGAAGCGTCTATAGTATCTGAATTAGAAAAGTAATCGAGAATTGGAAGAAAAAAGAAATTTATGATAAATTTAGTTTCAAAAAAATAAATAATACAACTAATAATGATTTTTATTACATATTTTTCAATTATATGTATTGTTTGAATAAATATTCTTTTAAAAGATTTTTCTTAAATATTCCTTATGGAGTATAATTCAAATACAATTGTATGGTTAAAGTTTCAAGATATAAAAGTTATATTATAAAACTTTGCACGTTAATAACGGTACCAGGATAATGCATACGCTTTAAAGTACTGGTTTTAAACATTCGCTATAATGTGTTATCGTGGTGAAAGAAAAACCGATCATATTCGTAGAAGGCTTCTTCTACTTAAAAGAGTTTTCGCTCGAAAGAGAAGAATATTGTAACGCTCGTATTCTTAAGTGCTGGGTTGTCGATATAACTTATGAGACAGGAGCGCTTAGGGCTTTCGACACCGAGCGGCGAGAGTGGTGGATGAGCTTAGCTTATGCCGCTTATAGCATTTTCTACATCACGACACTTTTTCATCGTCATAACGTCGGCAGAATGTATATTAAGCGCCAATTCGTTCGTATGATTTTTACACCAACCTACGATAGATTCATGAAATGTATATTACGTTGAAGTTCGCAACGCAAACACCCTTTATTGACTTTGGTAAGAAAATTTCCTCGATAAATTTTCTTTCGGGGAGGCATGATTGAGGAGCTTATTTCCAAACCACCTTAAAGCTTCCCCTATTGATAAATGAAAATTACCTGAGAAATCTTTTCTGTCTTCATTTATATTTCTTTAAAATTTAAATTCATAATTGCTGGAAAATAGATTCTTTTTGAAAATTAAGAAGAAAGAGAATTCTGAACTTCTTTGATTATCTCAAAATAAATATCTGATTCGTAAAGCAATTTTATGGACTCCATTTCTTACATTGTTATAATATGTATTATACAAAATCATGAAACATGATATATCGATAGTAACATGCAATATGAATATATATTATTTCCTGAAATTTTATTCAAATAACAGAGAATACCTTTTAAATAAATCTTTCTGTTCTCTCGTACGGAAATATGGTAAGGTACAAATATCTGCTCTTATACATCGAGGTTCCATTGTACATACGTATCCCACGAGAGACATTCTAACGTTCGCGTACTTCATCTTCTTTACTGTTCTGCTGCTCTTATCACATTTCGTCTAGTGTCGCTATAAAGATGTCACAATGAACGCTTACAACAATGAAGTAAGCCAGCTATAAGGATGCATTATCACCATCTTAATTTTAATGGGAGATACAGATATTTAAAGACGATGTACTTTAAATTTCAATCCTAATATACAGACTTCTCTGCTGTTGTGAAGCAGAGTTCACTTCTTCGCAATTAATTATGATGCATTATCCATATTAATATCATAATGAGAATGATTTAATGAGAATGATGTTAATTTATTAAAATCGCAGAATTAATAATATGACGATGAATTTATTATCTCTTCATTTGAATAAATAACTCAAGTATAAATATTTATTTTGATAAACATTAAAAAATGCAATAATATCAAATTATGCGCGCAATATTGGTCTGTTTTACAATTAACACAGGAAAATTAAATTGCTCAGTAGAGCGCTAATCGCTGGCGTAATCGAACTAAGAACTAACACAGCAAAACGGCATAAGCTACTGCACGAATTTCGGTGGCAAACTATCAGTTAATCTTCAGGTAATGGCTCGTACTAGCCGACTTGCCGAGAAGTTTGATCGCCGCAGATAATTACGGCTTGTCGAAGTTGGACATCGGAGCGGCTTAAGCCTCGTGCATAATGCAACAGAGATAAGAGAGACGAGCGCGAGAATCTGTCCGGGCCGATCGATGCAGTCCATGCGGGCGATACTCTGGCTAACGTACGCACGCACGTACGCATCCACGAACGCGCGATCGTTAGAAACCCCGTATTTGCACATCGAATTACAATTCCCGAAAACAGAGAACGCGAACATGATACGAGCAGCCGTACAACGTAGCGGTCCTCGCTCCTCGCTCTCGAGAAGGCCCTTTTTCGCCTTGAACCGCGCAATCGTGCCGATTGACGCTCCGGCGCACTTCCATTTCCGAGTTATTGTGGAATAACATATCTTGTTTTTTCAAAAAAATTTTCACTGCTAAATTACATAAAATTCATTCCCGCTCTTCTTTAATTCGTAAAAAAACATATATGTATAGCGGAAGAGGTACAATGATTGACAGGGGCAGAGTGATTGACATTCTGTTGTATTTTTGCCTATGGCAGATTAACTGCTCATTGCACGATTAATTTCCAGGTACTAAATAAGAGAAGAACTTCTTTAGTACCTGAAAATTAATCGTGCAATGAGCAGTTAGTCTGGCTATAGGTAAAAATATAACAGGATGTCAATCACTCCTGCCTCTGACAATCACTGCACCTCTTTCCCTATACATATATTTTTTTACGAATTAAAGAAGAACGGGAATGAATTTTATGTAATTTAGCAGTGAAAATTTACCTCTTCCCCTATATATAAATTATTGTTTTTATACGTTGTCGAAAATGTTCACGCGGTATTTTTCGCTTGAAAATGTGAAAGACACGCCAAGGCTCACTCGATGGTTTGCGTATGAAGAAACACACGAAGAACATCCTGATATTTAATACCGACGTTAAAGCTGATGTATTGATGCGCAGACGACAGACCGGCGCGATATGGAACACGTGTGTCAATAGGTCTCGAAGTGTGAGAGAGGAAAAAAAAAAGCGGCTGGCTATTGTCGTAACACTTGGCAAGGAGATGATCCTGGCGCGATACACGCGACTGGCGAGTACTATAGATCCCGAAGCGGAGACACCTGCGTGCATGCGACGCCGATAAATAACGAGGACCGCCTGTTATCCCGCTTCTTCTCTCCCCTCCCCCCCCTCCACTCACATGCGTTTCCCTCATTTCCCGCTTTTATCCCAATCGACCTCTCGCCATCCCGAACTCCGAAATAACTTTAACTATATTTAGGACACTTCGACACACGCGGTGCTACGGAAAACTCCGCGGTTGTCGAGCATCCGCACCTTTTAAGAGACGAACTTATGGCCTCGTTAACATCGACACGTTAATATCCTGCCCGGTCCGTTAATACCGTACGTGCCGTAACGTATGTGGCGAGAAATAAAACCGTAAACACTTGCGATTTCGTTATTGTGTTATGGAAATGGCCCTACTCCATTCGGTCTTGGACGTGATTTTATATCGGGGAGAGAGTTATTGAAATGAATGTCGTAATCTAATTGTAAGATCTGTCAACATAGATTCTTTAGACTCAACAGCAATTTTAATTTTGTTTATCAAATTTTTCAATATAACATTAATGTTTATTTAATTGCTAATACTTAAATAATTTTTTATATACATATATTATGAAAAAAGAATTCGTAACAATTGTTATTCTCTTCAATCAACAATTTTATTTAATTGTGTATCTATGGTATTTATTGCGGAAAGCGATAGAATTTCGAGTTTATCGAGTTCGTGAGAAGTCGGATGCGGGAAATCTATAAATTTCGCATAGATATCCATTATCCCAATGAGATGGCGCGGTACATTTCTCTGTTTAATACATTCCTAACAAATAACTAATAGCTCATCATAAATTTGAATTTACAGTTACCTCTTGAGATTTAAATGAAAATTGTATATTTCCATAATTAAAGTCAATTATCTACGTAGCGCAATATCAAATTGTATTATAAATAAATTAGTTAACCCATGATTTAGAAAATATTTTTTGTGAACAATCGAGAGATGACAATCACACAAAAATACATTTCACGTTTTATATATATATAAATTAAATTTTAATTCAATATTTTCATTTTTGATATAAAATTATATGAGAAGTATGTTTAACAAATTTTACATTCGCAATTCTATTGTATTTATTATTAATATCATATTAATTAATTATATTCTAAATACCAATCATCACTACCGGTAAAGTCAAAAGATATTATTAACTTTGCATTCGTGTTGCTCAGGTAATCGTCCTTATCATCCGTGGTGAATAATACTGCGGGCGATATCGTAATGCCGTGCTTAAGTAATTCACTTACCGTGTACGCGATGTACATTAAATTTTATGGTATACGGCAGACCACGTTAATGGCGCGACGTGCAACAATGCACCCAGCTACATTTCGCGGCAACAAATAAACTCTTCCAAGAATTGTGCATTACAAAATCAACTCGAAAATAAAGAGTCTCTTCGAGAGGTGTTCTCTCTCGGCAGAGCACGACGAGCACGTAAAGGCCATACAATTTTCTTTTTCTTCCGGCGCGTTCCAATTTTGCTCACACGGCGAGTTGGTTACTCATTAAAACGAAATTTTTTTCCTTTTTCCTCACTAGGAGTGTTGATCTCACTGTTCATCTCACTGCTCTTCCCCGACGTCTATTTCTCGCGGCATTTATTTTCAGCCAACGAGATAAATTCGTGTGTGTATGTGTGATACAATTTTAGTTAGATTAAAAAATATATTGTGTGATATATCGTGCGAGATTTATGCTCTTCATTGCATTTATTTTGCATTGTTGACAGCGAGAAGAATAAAATTAAACGATCGAGTTAAAAATATTTTCGATATTGCGAGATAAATGAGAAAATCGGCGAAATAAATCAAAGTACTTTATAGACGTGTGTCGTGATAATAAATATTAACTTGTTGATCTTTGATCGTGCAGTTACCGCGGGAATGATTCTTTCGGACACGAGTTTCAGTGAAAATGCAATTAGTGAAAAGTTTGAAAGTAGTATTCTTTAATTAATCCGTTTAACGTCATATTAGGATGTCTGGTGTGCCTAGGTACCTAGATCGCGCCATTTTCTAATAGTCGTAAAGATGATTACACCGGCTTTAGGAGCTTGCGATTAAACTTGCATGCCAGCCGAGACTCGCTCTTCGTTAAATACGCGCCGGGTGTAATTTCTGTACGCCCGGTAGCGGAACTAATTTGCGACGTTCCTTTCCCGGGGCCAGGGCGAATAAATTAGGCAAATAAATTATGAACGAGGAAACGATTGTTTCCCGTGGAACGCGCGTTTGGTTTGTATCGGATCGATCGGATTGCGGCACACATCGCGTTAATTATCGTAACGGGAATTCGCGTGCGATACGCAGGTAGCGCCGATGATAATCGATATTTCTCCTCGCCCATCCTTCGGACGAACGACGGATATAATTGCTTTTAACACGACTTTTACGTTCCATTCTTGGTCTCACGACTAAGCTAAGTTTACCCAGGGTCCGACCGCACACCGGCGCGCTTTTACCGGCAATAAGGTGCCGAAGGCTTAATCAAAGTCTCGGTAAACATGGCCCAGTTTTCATATCGCGATCGCCCCACGGACTAACACGCACGACTGCTTCCTTAATTTTCTTTGACAACTCAATGAATAATGGTTAATTTTGTTTAACATTATTAACACTACGTTAACTTTAACATCAATATTTTTACTAAAACATATAAGACGTCGATAAATCGCGCTGCTTTGTATAAAAGCACTTTGAATAATTAATCAAATTTAACCATTTTGGATAATTAATTTTATTTGTGTATCATCATCTTATCTAATTATATTTTAATGTGCATACATATTTTTGTAGAAATTATATTATGATATTTAATTTTTGTCACAACATTCGTATTATTCGTTATATACTGCAAAAATTAAGAGAAATATGAAATAAATTTGAAATGTATTTTCCTTGAGAAATACTAATTAACATATGAAATTTATTATAATTAAGTTTAACGCCTCGTAGAAACTCGTAATCACAATTGACTTTTCGTTATATATTTATGGCTCGGAAGATCCCGCACTACCGCTTCTCGAGAAAAGCTCTTTCAACTTCTCACGTAAATATATGTCTATAAAATAAAATAATATTGCATCTTACGATTGCAATATTGTGCTTGTAGAATCGAAAAGAGTGCGCATAAAAGCCACCGGCGCGGGATGCAACGCGATGCCTCGCAACCGCACGGATGTAATATTCCTTACGATATTTCAGCGTACGCGCTATTTCACATCTATGCATTTCACGTTAATGCAAACAGTTTCAGTTAAAATCAGATGATGTGCAGAATAAATAGCGTATGAACCAACCAAAGTATAATTTTGAAGCCTGGAAAATTTTAACGAGTTTAATATTCACAAACATCTCCATACATATTTCATATGTATTTTATACTTTTTTCCTCGTAATAATCAAAAACGTAAACGTGAAAAAATAAACGCTCCAAATATCCGTGCAGTAAATTTTAGCAAATACAACGTACTTTGATGTATAATAAAATATGGACAAGAAAAATGTCGTAAAATGTAGAACCGATTAAAACGATAAACCACGAGGGGTATGCGAATATATTGCTACGTGCCACATCTGTAATGTATGAGTAAGGCGCGCATGGAGAAATGGAAAGACGTATTTCGCCCGTGACAGATAAGCGCGGAATATCGAAAAATATGTATATACATGGCACGAAAATACGGCGATGAGTTCGAGATTTGGAAATAGCCACGCGTATTGTTACGGTGTCGCGCGGGCGCGATTTTCTCGGAATCCGATCTCGAGCGCGGGACGCTGAACGCGACGTTCGAAGGTGATTCGAGGACGGACGCCCGGCCCGGCGAGGATCGCAAGCCACGACATTTCACGTTTCGCTCGTATTTCCTTACCGAAGACACGCCGTAGTTCTAAATTGGACGAATTACCGCTGTCTTTATACGTGTGCCGTTTCACCTCGGTCGACTTACCGAAATTTGAGAAATTCACGAGAAAGCTTATCTCATTATTTACGACTTGCCGAAAAATGTTAAATGACGATAATTACATCGAATTAATTATCTATGGGTACACATATTTTGACTAATTTGTAATATCTGTTTTGAAGTGAAAAACATAATATCGTGGAGTTTACCGGAGACGAATGTGAAATGGCCTGAAGTTGATTGCATCAATTATTACTGTATTATTCAATTTGCTTTCATTCATTAGTAAATAAGATTTTACACATTTTCCTAATTCGTTTAAGACAAATATCGAGCGGCTCATATTCCAAGAGTTGATATGCTCATAAAATATCTCAATAAGCCGCGGGAGAATTTTTATCTTTATAAAAATAATGCAAACCCAGGTAGAACAAAAATTATAATAACATATTTACATCAAAATAACGCTAAAGCAGTGCAGATAAAATGATAATAATGACATAGTAGTGTTATTTTTATGTTATTCTGACATTTTTGTGATTTCTTGTTCTACTTGCCCAGGTAGAACGAAAATTATAGTGACATCATATTAACATCAAAATAACTAAAGCTAAGGCAGTGGTAAAAAGACATAATCGTGACATTTTAGAGCCATTTTGATGTCATTTTGTCACACTGAGAGAAAAATATAGTTACTTTTGGCCTCAACCACAATTTTGTAATATTTTTAACAATAATTATGGTTAACATAAAGATGCATGTAGTTAAGTTAATCATATTTCGTGTTAAAAATATTATAAAATTATGATTGAGGCCAAAAGTAACTATATTTTTCTCTCAGTGCATCTTTGTGATTTCTTGTTCTACTTGGGTATCGTCAAAGAATTTCTGCCTGCAGAAACGAGTTAAACTCGAGTCAATGAAAATTAGCATTGTCGAGAACTTTCTTACGCTACGTGCTCCTTCGCATCGAAACAGGATCGCATCGTGCTGCAGCTCTCATTAATTCGAGCTTCGCACAATTGGCCTTTCTACCATCGAAACTACTACAAAACGTGAAATCTTTTCCCGCGCGCGGGGGGGGACATTCTTCGCCGCGTAGCAGCGTGAAATTAGGCGCACGTGACGTCACGTGACATTGTAACGGCCGGTCAGTTCGCGCGGAGCATCCCCCGGAGCCGAGTCGAGTCGCGAATCCGACTCCGCGTGCCCCCCTTCCCAACCCCTCCGCCGTCCCGGTCGAATTCTGCGCGCGGGTGAGTATCGGGGGTGCCGAAGTTCGGCGACGGGCCGTTGTTTCGAGACATTAATCCACCCGGGGCTGCCCGCCCACGCGCGGTATCGCGCGTTCCACGCACGCCGGCTCTCGCGCGTATCTCGCGTTAATCGCCCGCGCGGATCGTCAATACGTCGAGGAGCGCCGATGGACGGCGTCGGCGGGCTGCTCCAACGGATTGCCGGTGGTGCAATCGAGGCAGGTGATGCATCGCCCGCTCCGAGATCCCGGGATGCTTTCCTGTGGCCGGCGCGCGCGTCCGCCATGACAGTTTTCGAATCTCGACGCCGCGCCGCGTCGTTGATAAATCGAGAACGCCGAACTGATCCACGGGTAATATTGCGCGCTCGCTCGGAGCGAGGATTAAGTCGTGTAATTTCGTTGATTTTCCGCATTAGGTGCCGATTGCGAGCTTTACGCCCAATCGCGATGTGCTCTAAGAAGATTTAGTGTTTAGCTTCTGTTTCGAGTTGCGATTTAAGCGTTGCATACGATAAATAACTGTCAGAGGTATCGTGTAGACTAAATAACGGGCGAAAAAAAGTTACGCTTAATTTTTACCAAAGTTTTCTTCGGTATATATTTAAGGAATTTTTCACAACAATCGATTTTTTGACAATATAGACGCTATAAGCTAACGGGCGATCGTCGTGGTGGAGTGATTAGTGTATGTGTGTGAATGGCGATCAATTGTGGATTAGCAAGGAAAAACAAAGCAGCAGCCGGATGCAGGATGGAGCCAGCGGTCCAGCGGAGCAATCGGCGGAGCAACTGCGGCGCATCGACTGGTGAGCAAAGTTTATTTATTGTCGTAGATAGCTCGGAAAATAATAGCCGAGTATTATTTTTCGGAAAATAATAAAGAGATATGTTATTTATACACGTATGTGTGTGACTTGGAAATATTAAAAGTTTATTAAGGAGAAATGAAAATATGTGAAGCGAAGTTGATAAAATAATAAAGAGATATTATATTATTCCTACTTACAATATGTCACTTAAAAGTATTATAAGATTATCAAGTATTTTATGGAATGTTAAAATAAAAATCAGCATTGAACAATAATATTATTCTGTTCATAAAGAATAAAAATATCTTTAAAATCTTAGGAAAGAAATTTATAGAGTCAATAATTAAAAATTTATGAATAATACAAATTTTTCGAAAGAATCATGAATTATTCGGATAGGTTTTTCAAGTAATATTTAAAATTAATTTATGAAACTAATACTTAACTTACGATAGATAATTATAAATGAGTCAGCGATTTAAAATTAGGTCATTATTTTCCAAACAATATCTGGTTTAATAATGGTTTAATTTAATTAAATATCGGCAATATTTGAAATTTGGTTAATGCATTTCCCTTTATTCTTCCTTGAATTTGTGTTATATATTTATAACATGACTATTTATCTAAAGCACAAATGGAAATAGGTGCTTCAGATTTGGCTCGCATAGCTAAAGATGCTATCGGTGCTATTTTCATGATCATTAAATTATAAAGCCCTGCGTCTCTTCATTTTATGCAACATATCTTTTCTCCGAATTAATTCACTGCTGCAGATTACGCGTAACCAGATTTCAGTATGATTTCAAGCATACAATAATATATACATAGAAAAGCCATGAAGATCTGAAGTAAAAAATTTCATATTTTGCGCCACAAATAAAATTTTCAATATTTATTGCGATTTCATACACGTTTTATACAGCCGTTTGTATTTTTTTGCAATATTTTCAAAATATAGAGATTCTATTTTTGAAATGTATAGAAAAAGTTCTATTAAAAAAATGTTGAATTTCTACGTTATAAAATACAGAAAAATATAGAAACATTGATATATATTATTCAAGACATAGCCTGCAGTTTTGCAATCTACATTTAGACATTTTTATGGTACTCAGTGACATTTTTACACATTCTTCGACCTTTCTTACGTAATGTTCCTGCCTACCGATCTTTAACATCTCGACTCTGTGTGCCCATGACGCAAGGCAAACAAAACGTTCGTTCTCAGAATAGCAGACGGAGACAATCGACGTCGTTTGAAATTTCTCGACACTTAGGAGTCGTTAGTTCGTTGTGGCATTAAGAGAGCTAATCCCCCTGCATCCGCAGAATGACAAATTGTATCATAAATTCAAGGGAAACTGAACAAGGGGTAAATTAAGCCAATTTTATATTTAGTCCTATTGTATTGCCTTACAAATGCAATGGAGTCTTTAATTTAAAGCAAAAAATGAACATTTCATTTTAGATAATACCACATAATCACGAGGAATTGTTTGATATAATTGAAACGAATGTTACGAGAATCATGTAGTTTTGCATAAATGAAATTATCGTGAGAATAAACAATACTTAATTGCAAGAAATAAGAGTCTCTTATTTTTTGAGAATTATTACAGCTTTTTCTTTTCTTCAAAAAATTAATTAGGTTTATTCGGGCGGGGAGAAAAGATTTCCACACTCTTCGTTTCTCTTTCTATCGATCGTTGTGCGAGCTGCGGAATTTCGCTTGTAGTTAGAGCATTCGCGTCACCGAGATGCATTAATCTGCGGGAGAAAGCCGTCCCGGGGATGTAGACTTTGCGTCCCGGGGTATCCTTTAACGTGGACAAGCGTGTCGTTTCGGGGAATTTAGTTTCCAGACACAGGCCCGTCCTCGTCGCGGCTATATCGAGGTGGACGGATACGTCGCAGAGCGAATGTTGACAGACCCCGGAGGGTAACGTATGCGCGCGACAGTTTTCTGTTTGCTCGGGCATATACGTTTCGCGCGATAATGTTGCGGATACGCCGCGAAAATGATACGGTCAACAGCGAGCGCACGACCATGCTAATTCCCGCCGGCATTGTATTATACTTATGTCAACGCACCGATCGGGGCTGTTAGATCGTACGAACTCAATCAATCCTCCGCTACGCTCGGACGGGCGATAGCTATCCATTAACAGTTTTGCTCTCTTTTCGTGCCGGATTTCAAGTGTTCAATCCACGCGAAAATATATATTTTTTTCGCGGACGGGAGAAATTCTCTAGCAATGTGTTCGTAAACAGTATATAAACTAAATTAATGTGTCTCATAAAATTTTATAACACCTTGTAATTTTTAATTAAACGTCGCTATGTCTCTCTTTCTCACGCACATACACATGTATATTTTTCAGTTATTTTTTTTATTAAATTTTCCTACCGTTTTGCCCTTTCGTTTCAACTTTGCTCAACGATGGAATCGCAAATAGTAGCGTTATCGATGCAAACAGTAATATAATGTGTACCCACGTCGACAATTGATATTTAGGGCGATTGGCTGATATCCGGCAACCATTACACATCAGAGATCGAGATCTGTGATATTTTGTCCATTGTGCCGCGTTATCGCAATTTAATAATATAATACGAAACATTCAATATTAATCCTTTTACCACAGCGCGTTTTTCAATTGAAATTCTTCTGAAATTCTTGGACACGTGCAAAAAGGTCGCAACGGAAAATTTTAGAAACGAAAGATATAAAAAGATATACGTGAAATCTCGCATGAAAATAAATAATTCTACGCAGACTTTATCATTGTTGTGTCATATGCTGAGCTGAGCTTGCTTAAGTTTCAACATTCAGATATTAAATATTCCGCGCAGGATGCTTAAAAAATCACGGCACAGCCTTCATATTCATATTTTATTTTGTATTCCTTTTACTTTACCGAAAAACGCGAACGACGGGTGCGCTATGGTCTCCACATTCTCCGACATTTGAAGGTGCGAATATTTTTGCTCGTTTCATGATTCATGTCTGCTCGTTCCCGCGGGGACGAGCATTCGTGTTTACAAATGAGATTAATTCTCGGCGGCTTCTCTCGCATCCGCGCCGTGGGATTTATATCCCTTCGTCGCTAGTGGTGCGAGTCGATCTTCGATCGGACGTGCGGATAGCGGTGCCGTTCTCGCCTCCGATATTGCCTGCGTAAATATTAGAAAGATGCGAATTGTTTGCGCATATATACGTATATGTATGGCCGCGGCACTGACTATACATGCGGCTTATCGCGGATTCTTCCAGCACGCTAAATCCTTTCACCGAAAGGAACGAGATTTAACGCTTCAGAGATGCCTAAAACGGTCGCTATTGAGGACTTTCTTAGCATGCTGAATCCTCCTTTTGAAAAGAAAGCTATCTGACAGTTCGTGTGATCGTCATTGTGCTTCTATTATGATTGAGGAAATTATTCCTGTCGATAGAAAAATAAATTTCAATGTTTCCCCGAATCCCCTCTGCGCGTATCGATCTCAAATTCATTGAAAAATTAATTTTTTTGAGATATGTATCAACATTATGACGATGTAATTACTATAATGTTTATTGATTATTGCAAAATTAATCATATATTGTAAACGACATTATTAAATTAATGAAGATTTCAATTTTCATATTAATTTGATCTTGAATAGAAGGTCCACAATTAATTAATTTTGATCGATTTCCACATTGTTATCACTACTTCGCCATTACTGCTCTTGCTGTAATTTGTTCACGTACTCGACGGTAACCCAGATTGCGCGAAACTTTGTTCGCGGCGTGTAACAGGTCACCGAAGCTGTAGCTGTGCCTTTTTTAATCACTATGCATGTGTCGGCCGAGAAACACAACTTGCGCCGTGTCGGGTAGCGCGAAAATGGATGATTTCCGCTGGGAAAACCATGCAATAAGAGTGATATGGGCAACAACAGCGAAACGCTGAGGAAGCCTAACGAAGAAATTAATGGTCTATTATGAAGCACACGACAGCCGTGAACATTTGAGGCTTAAACGGATTTAGCGTAGAAATTCTCCAAGATAGAGACAGGCCGGATACAGGGTCGAAACAAAAAAGGTGATCGACAGGGCGATCGAAGCTAAACGCAACCTATATTTGAAAGTTATTTAAATGTTATACAGAAAAAGCTTATCATTTATAAAACTGAATTTTTCATTGTTCGTTTAAACCAACAACTAAAAGATGTAAAACAACTATAAATTAATGAAATCTATACTAAAATATGGATTGTGTTTTGACTATCCTATATAGAAGCTCCAGGCGGAATGTTGAGAGAATTCTATTTACCTATAAGTTGGCCCAGCATTTACATACATGCTAACACGTGAAAAAATATAGCTGCGAATTTTTATACTTCCTTGCACATCGTTCCTCCCATCCCGTTGTTACAGACTTGATTCATATCATACTTTTAAATTGGGATGAATTTAAATTACAATTCATTGTCGTCGATCATCCCGCATATTCGAACAATTAAAGTGTGTTTTATTTGTCATAAATGGTTACATTCGTCTACATAAATCATTATACTAATATTTAATTAATTATCTAATTATTCTTTGATTAGTTAATATTCGTTGAAAATTAAGCAAAATAAATAATAAAGAAAGAAGTAAAGTTTTCCATTATTTGTCCACCACCGTCGTCCATTAATTGTTGATATAAATGCTGCTTGTATAGACTATTGATCGTCTGCTAAAACCCGATCGCTCGTTTCGTGGCTGCATATTCTCGTCGCGTCTTAACTTGTCAACTCGTTTTACTATTCCGCGACGTTCCATTTAAAGTGGAAACGTCCGGCTAAAGGTTAGATGTTACGAAACAATAAAGGTTACTGCATTTTCTACCGAGAATGTCTAGACAAGACATCGCGTGCATATTTGCAACCATTAATATCTATTTGTTTAATTTTGAAAATTTGGGCTGAAAAAATTTAGATATTCGTACGTGAAAATTGTACGTGACTTGATTATTCCCTGTAAGGAGAAATTTTATGGAAAAATATTTACCTGCTTCGCGATACATTATCGGTCTCACACCCGAATTTTATCTCGAAAGATAAAGATATATATCGCAATCATATCATGGTATATAAGTGCAGAAACATTTTATACAAACTTTAACGTAGAAAATGCGTTGTTGTATTGTAAACGTTAATAAAGTAATTAAATAAGTAAAAATTAAATATAAATATAAATAATTAAATAAAAATTTTTAAACGCACATAATTACATAAATGAATTAATACAATGTCTAACATATTTTTATAAAATACTAAAGAAATGTTACATCATTTAGAAAATATTTACTCCTGATACATAGAAAAATATTATCTTTCATATAAAAGAAATTAATGGATTTTGCAAAATTATTTACAATAAAATAATTTCTTTCACTTGACATAGTATACATATAAAGGATTAATAGGGAGTGACTGAAATTGTGGTATATTTTCAATTTGCGTAATAAATATACGTGACGCAGTGACGTTAATATTATTATTTCGAAAATTTGACATTTGACTTTGTACGCGCGAAATCATCTTTGCGTACTGTACACAGTTAATTAGTGACAAATGTCAGCGGTCGGTTGTCGCCAACATCGTTAATACGTACCGTGTATCACACGCGCGTTTTCGGTATGTGGGTTACGGGGTGTGGCGCACAGCCACCCCTCTTGTGGGACCGACAGGATGGATTTTTACCTACATACGTGTCTTTGACTCTCTTCGCGCGGGACGGCGATAGTCAGATTAAATTACAACGGTGCGTTGTAACGGGGCGTTCGTGTGGAGGAGGCGAGGTCCCTCGATTACATTATCGCGCGGTCCCATTACATCGCGTTAATAATACCGTATTCATTATGAGCGGTGCGACGCAAACAATGCTCACTTGGAGTCACGTAATCGCCGTTATAACTGCCGGGCGTGTTTTCATAGAGCCGGGGCGTTATTTTCCGGAAAACTATTCTATTCTGTGCGCGCGGCCTTGGTAACAGCAAGGCGCGTTAACGATCCTATAAAATGCTTCTAATTTTCGAGACGATTCGAGACGGCTTCACGATTACGCGAACGAAAACGATACCGTAAAGCTTTACGTGTCTATGACGCGTGTCGGATCGCTCATGATGTGTCCACGCCATGGATGTCGACACGAAGGAGCAAGGTGGCGATACGATGATTACAGTCGTCGAGAATGTTGAATATTAACGCCTTGATGTACTTCAGAGATCAAAGAAGTCCATAAAGGTCACGACGTGCGTAATTTCGTTATCGCAGATACAACTTTTCAGATGTCGACTTATTGATGGTTTCGTCGACTACATCTATCAGATTCTACCGCACGAATAAAGCCTTTATGCCTTACGCGTTAGAGTCAAGTGGACGAATAAAGAAGCGCGATTATCGTTGATACTTTCAGAGTTAATATTGGTGATTATTCTTGATTATTATATAAATTATTTGGGGCGTCATATTTCTGATTCGCAAGGCTCATTACGCGTAATTACGTATACATACTGTTAAATAGCGGAGCACCGAAGTCAGATGTTTATTGTGTAATTGAGGTACACAAGATTATCGCGTAATCGCCAAATTATACGAGACGCACATAGCGTGGAGTCTCGTTACTAGCGCTATTGTGTCGAATGTACGGCCCCGTCTTCGCTCGTTACTCGCGCAGCTTTATTGAATTAATGAACGCGTTGTCTTTGTGCCACCGCGGCACTACGACGAGCATTAATATTCTTTGATGCACGGTGTGACAGGCTTTGAGAAACGACGCGAAAGAGATAGAAATCGATATTCTGGTCGCCGTAACGCGAAGAATATTTCAATTTTATAAGCTTCTACTTTCACTCTATGTCATACACGAGAGATAAGCGCCGACGATTACATTTAATGGACACACGTTGGTCGCGTTGGTGGCACAGTTTTATGTTTCGTGAAATGTCACGGTAAGGCCAAGGTGCGCGCGATGGAATCTTCTTCGGAATTCCTCGAGTTTTACTACTTTATATCGTGAGATCAATTTACGAGTACTCGATGTATTATGTCTACGGCTGTATACGTACAACTACAGGTGTGTGTCGTTGTTCAATTCGGGGTACTGTTTGAATTATAATAACAATCTTGCAAAGGTTGATTCGACTTTGATGAGAGAAGATTAGAAATACGCGGAAAAGCACAGGATCTCGTCGAGGTTAAGGCCAGTCATTTGCATGCTTCGAAACAATGGCTCGAGCTTTATTTTCTGCTATATCTATAGCATAAAATACGTATGTGTGTATGAATGCAGTGAATGCAGGATATACTGGTCGATATACGTCCGTATTGTGTGTGCGGTAGTCAGAATAATAGTCGTAATGCAATTATTTACCCAAATCATCAATTCTCTAACACTTTACCTCAACTTATTTTCTGCTCGCATCATTAATAATTATTCATGAAATTCACGAAATACTGTACATGAAACATAACAATAACATATAATTTATAATTTTTATAAACATGTGATTAATACGAGAAAATTGTAAGAATTAAAAAGCCACTTTTGATGATATTTTACCTTCGTTGCGTTTAAAACGGTGCTATCCGCTTTAAGTTTTTTTATTTAAGATTTCTTTATTGCTCCCGTTATATTTTTCCAAGAGATTTAGTGATGAATATCGCTAAGTCTCTTAATTTTTGATAAAATAATAAATTTGTCCGACTTCGTTGTATCTGCCCAATTAAATCTTTGCCGACCTTTTTACTAAAAGGAAAAATGGTATCTCTAAATTATTTTGAAACAGTATAATAAGAGATTATGTTATAAAGCATATTTCTGGAAACACGTTCGTGACATGAATAATCCTAGCCTACTTTTGCTTGTAATTTGCCAGACGTTTCCCCAACATTTGTTTCGTGATGGAGTTATTAATTTGATTAAATGTCGCACACACATCGGAATTGTAATTTTGCTTAACGCATGATTAAATTATCACACGCAGCGCTTTCGCATTACTTAATGCGCATTATTTTGCGTGCCTCGCAAAACGCAAGTCGCGAAAATGACTGCGGTACAATCGCGTCCGTTAACAACACGTGGGTGTACTCCACGGCAATTTATCTGCGATAATGGAGCATTTTGAGATACACTCATTTTTGTGGGGAGAAAAGGTACGATTTAGTATACTCCGTATATACTTGACACTCTGATGCACTTTCTTCTAGGATCCAAATCCTTTCGGTTGTTTCTGGCCATTAGTTCACTGGGAGGGAACAGTTGTCAGGTAATGATTCATAGAAAGCACTTGAGAACAGTTGAGATGGTAGAGTAACGTGCAATTCGAGGAAATTTTGGACTTGCACAAATGTTATTTGCTCGTTTCATTCATCTTTAAGGATGCTTGTGATGAATACGGGAAGTATTCTACCAATCAAGCTCACTTGATGGAAACCGATCGATTGAATCATAATAGAAACATGTAATTGGCTGAACTATAATTGAAATGTATAATTTAGAGCTAGTTGCAGAAATCGAATCACAAGAGAGAGAAAATATTGAACTTTAGCGTTCTTAAAAGCGATCTTATGTTTGATTATTATCTCCTTTTGTTCCCATTTTTATTATTTCTCGTATATACATTTTTAGATTAAATCTTAAAATGTCTTTAATTTCAAGTTGTTAAATATTCAGCCTGTAGTTTCCATGAAGCAAACTTGATCGTGGTAATACTTTCTTACACCGCCTAATAGCGGGTGCTGGAAATCGATTCTTACGTGCGCATAATGCACACGCGCCCTTTGATTAGGTTGCAGCGAGGGTGAGGGCTGCTTTTAGGACTCGTCTTGATTAACGATTTCAATGCGGCACGCGATGTTTGATTTTCCTATTTCGACTGTTTCCATAGTTGTGATGTGCATTTTTTTCGATTGTTATCGACAAATTGTCGAGGGATTTATAATTCAAAATTCGGTACACGTTGAAAAGATTATTATCAACCTTTTATAATATATTCATAATAAAATCGATAACACTTCAAATAATATAGTTTCTACGAGAGAATATTTTCTCTAAAATATTTATTTTTTCGTTTCAAATAATTTGTTTTTACGAGGTTTTAAAGTAATTAATTTGTTCTTTACAAGTTTGACATAAAATAGCTTATTATCGTGCAGCTACGAGTCTAATTAAATAGCGAAATAATCTTAACAAATTCTCAGAGATCCCATGCTTTAGAAAGTTAATTTAGGAGAGTAAAAACAGTTCCTTCCTTTTGAACCTAGTGCCTGGCAACTGTAATGCCGCCGTGAAATGTATTGCCGCGTACAGAGTCCGTAACTTTGCGGCGAGGAGACCCACGCCAGACGTTTTGCATCGCCGCGTGTTCTGCAACGTCATTAATAGGGAGTCTCGTCGTTCTCATTACTATTCATGGTTTACGATGACTTAACGCGCAAATGTCATGAAGCCTCGCGACAATAATAAACGACGATCATATTTTTTTTTTTCACTGTTCTCGAATCATTCAGTCGCCTATTGATATTTCTGAAAAGAGTTTGGCAGATTCGGTCATTGAAGCATTACCGTGCAAAAAATTGCCATTAGGCACTTTTAGCTTGGGCACGCTACTATAAATCATATTGGAGTTATTCATATAATAAATAAATAATAAAAGGACCGATAATGTCCAGGTGAATTATTGCTATTTGTAATGCGCACAATTTAATTTTAATTAACATTCTCGCTCATGTTTTCCTGAAAAAAATTGCGGTTATACTTTCCAAAATGACATTTTGCAATTCACGCTCGCATTGCCTTCGGCTCGATGTGTCCTTTTTTTGTTCTAGAATATCGCCCACCGCCACATGTGATAGCGTTCATTAATTACTCGCATAAATACCGACGCGCGCGTGGGTGTCGTTTGCGTCGGATTAACATTCATACGCGACGCTTCATCGTCGGCGCGGCGGGGTTTCGATTATCGATCGTAAGCAAGCGAGTAGTGGCGGTACGGCATCGCGGATGCTATAGTTCGGCCCCGCAAATAAAAGAGCATTATTGCGGCGGGGCGATAAACGTCGGGCGTGAACGACGCGCGGCGCTTCGAAAGGTTTCACGTTGCGCGACGATTTGTACTTATCGAACTTTCACGCGGCGCTTTATCGATAGTGTCATGAAGGGCCCCCTTTCAGAATCCCGTCAACAGTGGACGCTATTGTGCGACGGGACCGCGGTTACGCGATCTAGCGTTCTAGTTTCGGTGCGAATATCGCGTGTGTCACGTATGCTTGAAAATTCGCGGAACGCCAGAATCGCCGAGGAGTATATCGCACGAAATTACGGCGCCGTTCTCTATTTTCGGCCGAAAGACGGTGCGAAATGCTAATATCTCGTTTCGCGTTATCCCCTTCGCGATAACCTTATCTCGGCCAAACTCTGGCTGCGCCTATCTTTTCACGTCGGAAACTGTATATACTTATCCGCGCGCTTGTCCGCATTTCGTGGCCCTGCATCACGTCGCGCTAGGGTTTTATATTTCTCACTGTGTGTACGTCGAGCGCTACATATTATACATTCTATACAGTTCTCTCATTCGTAACGTTTCGCGCAATTCGCTATTACAAATTGCACCCGGTACGCTTACTCGTTGGCACTTGGCGTTAAAAAATGCACACTTCTTCACCCTATCTCGCGGAACATCATTAGCCCCGCGCATTTAGCTTCCTGTCGTCTAGTGCATTTCGATCGCGTGTACTTGCTCTGCTAAATTACACGTTTGCATGAGTCTTGCGAATAATTAATTTTCCTAAAACGATTGCGGCGTCTCGTCGAGACTTGTCGCCTCATAAATTTTCGTTGTTCTATAACGTCCATTACGTTCGGGGACAAAAGTAACCGGCGGTCGTCAGTTGGAAGAAGTGAGCTGTATAGTTTCGCGATGGTGACCTCGATGCGACCGCGGAAACACAGCCAAGGTCGCTCGCCGTTGAATGGCGCATTCAATGTCAATGAAGCCCACGACGCGACTTTCTTCGACGAAATCGATGCCGAATTTTGCTGCCCGGCGCGGCGCGACCGGACGGCGATAGCGTGACGCGAGCAATAAACCGGCGCAGTCCGGCGGTCTTGCCATACCAGAGTTCTGCACAGCGTCGTGAACTGCGTGGGGGGTGGGG